>CAKAOI010047708.1:33672-81715 GCA_916701655.1 Sebastiscus albofasciatus
CCCCCCCACTGGTCCTGACCACATGCTGCTTAAAGGACAACATCACGCCATGTAAACAAGCAGCCGACCGTCTGCAGGTTCTGGGTCAAGAGCAAAGCGGGGGTGGTATTTCTGTGTTCATTAGAGGTTGAACATGGTGGCAGTATCATATGTGTGTCCCTCATGCTTTCAGGGTCACTGGATTTCAAATACTTTCTCACAGTCAAAACCCTGAAGTGAAAACTCAGGCTATTGCCATTCTACATGCTTCAATAATTAACTTTTCTATGAACTCCCCCATTACTAACATAACAACAAGAACAGATTCCTCTAGGTACAATGCCCCCACATACCTTTATTTACGAGACTGTATGTCAGATTGTGTAATAAAACATAGTGCATGAATCTTACAAGCAGCCTTGTTATGACCTTAACACGACCATTTCTATCATCAGTCTGCAGTCTAAGACTATGGTGATGACTGGACTGGATTTTGAGGTTTAGATTTTTTAAGGAAAATGCTTAGAATAATAAAAAGCCACATTTCTGCTGCATCAATTCAAATCAACTGTCCATTGTTATAGGAATGCAATACTAAATTGCTGGAGTACTCTTTTAGGACAGGATTTAAAAGTTGCAACAGATGGGAAAGGCCCATAGAATGTATATAAGAAGTGGGCCGTGACATCACCCGTTATTTTGTGGACTACAGTTTTGAAGCCTCGAGTTCATCATTTTGGCTGTCGCCATCTTGTTTTTTTGCAACCAGAAGTGAGACGAGAGAGTGGACAAAAAGTATAGAAGCAAAGAGACGAAACTCCAGTGTTTATTTGACAACAGCCGCTGCCGGCATTTTGGACTGAAAACGCTTATTATAATATTTATAATATTTTATTGTTCAACACAGGTCATTTCTGTAGAATATGACAATAGAATAGAAATAATTTAGTTTTACTTTTGTATGGCACTTTTTAGACGGACGTTTTACTGGCGTCCGGTAGTCGCTTTCAGTCCAAAATGGCGCAAGGAAGCGTAGTGCTGCTGCTGATGTTGCAATGGAACGAACAATTGACTTTCGATTCTTGGCAAAATATATGTTCTTTGGGGTGGAGCTAAGTGCAATCGAACACTGAACAAGACATTTTTGGGCGACCAAAATTTTACAATTAACTTTCATGAACTGAAAACGCACTGAAAGGGTTAAAGTTCTAAGACAAAAACGCGAACAACTCCCGACCGGACAATGCCATGGTAGCAACCTGTCAATCACAAGGTAGCCACGCCCTAAAGCATAACCTGCTTTATGGTCTATTTTACTCTAAATGGGACCATAATATACTAAATGAACGTCATGCTGTATTGAAGAAGACTTGAAACTAACGATTGAAACCACAAACTCATGTTAAATCAAGTGATAAGTACGGCCATTTTCTCGTAGACTTCTATACAATCAAACTTCTTTTTGCGACCCCTGCTCACTGTTCGAGAGAATGCACGTTTAAGGCATTTCCGCATTGGCTTTGCTTTTCAGATCCGGAGGTCGCCCACTTGGAAGACCTAACAATCAGTGTACTTACAAAACTGTTACATAGTGAGGGGGCAGCAATGGAAAATGCTCCATCACCTTTGGATTCTGACTTGGAACACGGATGTTCAAGCTATTTTCATGGGAAAAGTTTGTGCAAGAAGGTAAAGTCATAACCAAAGATGAAGGTGTTTTAACTGTCAGGAAATTAAGTTCCTAGAGTTAACACCATCACATACTGTACTGTAGAGCCTGGCAGGAACAGGTTACAAACGCAGACTGTCATGTTCTCACAGCAATGATGCTTCCACTGAACTAACAGAGAAATTCATTCTGGGCAGAGCAGTCGGTAGCTCCTTCCAAGGTCGCAACATTTTCCCACTGCTCGTCACTGAAGTGTTTTCTGTTCCTCTCTAAGGGGTTTTACTTAAGCAATGTGGCACACAGTAATGATGAAAAACAAATGCTTCCAAGTTAGCTGCAGTATTCTGTTACACAGAATCCAGAAAGAAAACAAAACTACTGAGTTTCTGTATTCATACTAGATGTGGACCAAGTAGTACATTTTGATGGCTTGCTTTGTCATAATTACATCCACAGAGGACGTTAAGGTATGTTAATGTAATCATGGTAAAGCATAGTAAACATTTCAGAGATTGAACTCATACTGAATGAATGAACTCACATTATCCTGATGATGATAATCCAAGAACGTCACAGAAAAGTCAATCAAAACAATCAAAAGCAACATGTACAATCTTTTCAAAGCAAATTCCAGGGAGTCATGTATATTCTAATTAAAAGAAAACCAATTAGACTCTAGTTGGTTTTCGTTTATCAAAATTTTCATGACTCCCTAGATTTTAAGACTCTAGTTACTAGAGTCTTAAAATCCAAAAGTCACCATCATTTCTCCTTTGCGTGTACCCAGTTTTGTGTTACAAGCCCCCATGATGTGCCGTGCTAGTGTGTCATGTTTCATATCCAAAGGGCCATTGAGACTTCTTGCTGTCTACGCATAAACTACCACAGTACATAAACATGCTGACACATACATGTCACGAGCTGACTGAAAACACATTGCTAAACTTAACGGCCCGGTGCAGAACACGGGGGGACTGAGCCTGTTGAGAGTTAAGAAGCTGGATGGCAGCCAGAACGTCCCAATCAACAAGCTGGAATCCAGCCAGATTATCCCCAAGAGGTACATAAATGCTAGAAAAGCCTAGAAAGAGCAGAGGTAATATGGAGAATACTGTATCTTACATATTATTGCTGTCAAGTGAGAACCATGTAGCTCCAGTTTTGGCCTGTTTTTTTTCTTCATATTTACGTAATCATTTATGGGCTGTGTTTGATACCCAAGACAAAATAAATATCCATAAGCATTTATCTCAAAACTACTTTTTAGCCAACGTGGCTCTAGGAAGGATTGTCGGTCGGTGCACCACTTTGGTCCACACTGACATTTCAACCGTTGGAGAGATTACGATTAAATTTGCTAAAGACATTCATAGAGGATGAACCCTAATGACTGTGGTGTTCCCGACTTTTACTCAAGCGGATTGTCATGAACAGCTTTGGTGATCCCTTAATATTTAGCGCCATCATCCAGTCAAGAGTTTAATTTGTCCAATACTCTGCGTCATGACCAAATACCTGCAAAACTAATGGCATTCCCATCAGTCGCAGCTTTACTTTGTATTTAGTGCTAGCAAATAATTGCATGCTTATAGGTTAAACTAAGATGTGAACTCGGTAAACATAATACCTAAATATCAGAAAGTTATGTGCTATTGTGAGCATGTTAGCATGCTAATAGGTAAACTAAGATGTGAACTCGGTAAACATAATACCTAAATATCAGAAAGTTATGTGCTATGTGCCAACAGCAGCAGTACCAACATATACATCTCTGGAGTATCTATTGTAATGTATCTGACCAGTGTAAATGCTCAGAAGATATAGTTAGTTGTGGTTCAGCTTTGTCATTGTGAATTAGCTCACTGTTGGGAAACTGAAGGACGAAGGCAGAGAAACAGCTATGAGGAGAAAAGAGGCAGAGAGAGAAAGATGGGGGCAGTCCAGTGTAGTGTCTGTAAAACAGCTGTATTTCATTTGGACTCTGAGTCAGTCAAAAAAAAAACCTCAACACTTATTCCCTTATTCCGTGTACCTGCCATTAGACTGGCCTGCATGGCCCGTCTCACTCCTGCCTGGCAGTGGAAACTTCCATGGCAACACAAAGACTGTACAGACTAGAGCCTTTTTGTGTGAAGCCCCTTTGTGCAGAGTGTTAATACTATGTTATATACAGTAACTGGGTGGCTACCACAGACGAATGTGGTCTCAAGCCAAAAACCAATCACACAGACAGCAGACAGCCTCTCTACTCCACCTGGATGGAATCTGGTGGATTACAGTACAATGCTACCAAATACTGCATTTCAGTCACACATTTCCAGAGGGACACATATATTTTTCTTTCAAGTGGTTATGCTACTATGCAGTATCTGTCTACAAATGTACAAACTGTCAAAACCACAATTACATCTAATTGTGGCTCAAGTCACAGTTTGTAATTTCCATAACAAGTCTTACTGAAACAATGTGGTTTAAAAAGAGACACACATAGACACATAAATATAAATAAAACAAACCACAATTATCACTGAGGATGAAATATAATTTTCAGAGACAAAACAATAGTAATGGGTTTTTCTTTTATTCCTGGAACAAATTAAAGGGTATTAATTTGCCTCATTACTCCAACCCACTTGAATGAAGATTTTAAATAAATGTGTAATGGGTAAAAAATATAATACTGCTGTCATGGTTAGGCGTACAATTTACCATGGAGGAGCCCATTCAAACATATTGCATGTTAAGAGTCTACAGCCACGGTAGCGGCTCCGTCAGGCTGTACTTAGGCACCGCAGTGCCTTGAGCTAAATGCTAACATCAGCATACATCAGACAAATGTTCTCCAGAGTAGGCTGTCATGACCACGACCCCTTTCGGGGGAAAACAATTCCGTGTCCCTTATAGAATGCGACAGCTTTAACAGAAGAAGTTGAAACTTGTCTCCAACCTTCAACTTTAATCTAACCGGTAATAGTAATAACGCTATGCCGAAGAGTTGCTGTGTACTTGGTTGCACCAACAATAAATCCACAAACAATTTGTTCCCCTGCCGTGTCTTTAAAACGTTACAATTGAGGGGCTTTATGGCTTCAAGTTACAGACCAGATCAGCATCGTGTCATCGCCGAGGCTGCACCCCCTTTCGGGGTAAACAAACTCGCTGTCACATAAGGAGAGAAAATTAGGAAAAGCTGTTGAGTAGCTGGTTAACTGACGCTTTAACACTGAGATTTGAGGCACAGACGATTCGTGAATATTCACGGTCAGAAGATGAAGAGGAAGACTGAAGCGGCATGGCGGCAATCAACCTTAATTCATTTAGGTATCGTGAACGCTCAGGTTCAAGCAAGATCGCAAAATAATTAATTATTAGACGTGTATTTCAATTACAATCCAAACACATGTCAAACTGCATTCACATCAATGGGATCTTTGGTTTTCTATCCCCCAAAAGGGGGCAAGGCTTTGACTTTTTGTAGCCGTATGCTAACATTCTCCCAATTATAATGCTAACATGCTGATTTTCAACAGGTGCAATGTTTACTTCAACTGAGGCTGATGCGAATGTCATTGGTAAAAGGGAACCGAAGCGATCGATGAAAAGTCAGGGGACCTGACTGACCTGATTCATCCTTTGGTGACTATGAATAATTGTGCAACATTTCATGGCAATCCAACTAACAGTTGTTGGTATATTTCAGAATCAAAGTGATGGACCGTTGTTTTGCAGACAATTTATATTTGACTCCAGAGTTTAGTTTTGTTACTTCCCACCAGCAGATGTTCATGTTCTACACTTGAATTGAGGTAAATAAATTGACTTAATTGATTGATGGTCTTCTCTTTTGCAATATACTGCAATTTAGCCAGACAAGACTGATGCAATTGTACTTATTTATCTTCCCTAGAGCAGCGTGGGCTTGAAGAACTGAGAATTTCATTCTTGAGATAATGTTGAACCTTTAACTGAGCTAACAAGGTGCGCCAGGGTCGTGCTGTCCCCCTCTGGCCCTTATAGCTACCCCGGTATTAACAGTCGCCAACTGGAATGTTAACAAGTAAACACTCTCCAACAGGGGAAGTTACCACTGAGACAAATTACTAAGACATTAGGGTCATTGAATTGCTGAGCTAGCCTGGCACATGTTTTTTTTCACTCGCTGCTAACAGGTTTATGACACTTTAAATTGGGTCCCGGTCCTCTAGAACATCTGGACCTTGTTACAGAGGAGCCAAATCAAAGGAGGCATGCAAACATTTGATACATAATCCCTTCATGCCAAGCATCATACGAATAAGGGGCTACGTCTTTTAACTTTGCCTTCTGTGGGCTGTTTCTGATGTTTTTATAAGAAACCTTCTCTGTAGCACTCATGATGAAGAAGGAGATCCGTGGTTTACAGCCGCCAGAGATCTGTATGTTGGGTTGTTTAAAGAAAAATAACATATGAATGGCTGAATGTCTGAACAGGATGAGATGCCCTCATTACACATACTCACACATGCACACAAAACACACATCGCCTAAAGCTGACAAAGCTGAACCGTGTCCTTTGAAGGCTTTGGCCACAGACTATAACATAAACACCATACTGAGATATACAGTCTCTGGAAAACATCCTCTTCAGCCTGCTATCATCCCTCAAGTCTTTTCCTGTATAAGCCTGCAAAATACCTACTTTGGGACTGTACAAAAATGATTACGGGGGAAGAAGGCTGGTACTTTCCTGAAGGAAGGTAGCTGATTTTATGGGAGAGCAGGAGCGGATCTTTGAACTTTTTCTCAGACTCATTCTTCCTTTGTGAGATTTAATGAGATTAAATAAAAAAACCCCAAAAAAACAGTAGAATTACCGCCTCATGGTTGTATGCCTCTGCTAACCAGTAAAGTTGCGGTTTACATCCATGTCTGTCCAAAATTTCATCATTTCATCATTTTATCTTATTAGACATTTGTGTAAAATTGTCCCAATTAGCATATGACTTCTTGAGTTATGGCCAAAAACGTGTTTTGTGAGGTCACAGAGACATTGACCTTTGACCACCGGAGTTCAGAGTCCAAGTGGATGTTTGTGCCAGATGTAATACAATTCCCTCCTCCCAGAGATATTGCTTTCACGAGAATGGGATGGTCACAGTGACCTTGAACCTTGACCTGTGACCACCAAAATCGAATCAGTTCATCCTTGAGTCGAAGCGGAAGTTGGTGCCAAATTTTAAGAAATTCTGTCCAGGCATTCCTGAGATATTGCATTCACAAGAATGGTTCTGACATACCGATGGACAACCCAAAAACATAATACCTCTGGGTCTGGCTGACGCCGGCACGGAGGCATAAAAATCAATAGTTTTAACACAAAGATTGCTTTCATTCCCATATTTAACATTGTGTTATTTTTGACAAAGCTATATACATATATATATATATATATGTATATATATATATACATATATATATATACATATATATATATATATATATATATATTTTTTTTTTTGCTGAAAATTCATCCAATTAGACTGGTATCAGGTCATTAAATGGAGCATTAACAGTGGTTATAAACCCCATAGATGTGGATCAGTAGGGCCCTACTATACCCAATAGTAGATTTTGTCATCTATTCTCATGGTAGATCACCAAAAGATGGAATAAAAGAAGACGACCGCGACCTCTAGTGACTATAGTCATCATGACAGGAGCAAAAGTGGAAGTAAGGTGCTGTGTAGACAGCGTGCAACTCCATATGAGGTGGAGGTCGGGGGTGTGTAGTTGTTTTTGTGTTCACAAGCCTTAAGTTTCACTTTCACTTTTGAAAGTTATTTTAAGCCCAAACATGATCTTTTGTTGCCTAAACCTAAAGAACCTAACTTTGCGGTTTTGGTGCTTCTGTGTAGTTTGTGTTGGAGTCTGAGTCTGAACAGCGTAGCCACACGCGAGCGCGCATGGGACATTGACCCGGATTGATTTATACTAAGAAGTTACAAACAGTCCCTTTAACCTGTTTATATACCCCTCAAGAGCCACTGCAATCTTGCCTATCACCACCTGCTCTTTGTACCGTCTATAAATTTTCAAAGATTTAAGTTTTCTCTGCAAAGTTTATATAATTTCAAGTCCCTGAAGTACCCTGGCATGCTTATGGATCGTTGGAAGTTCCATGGAAGTTGTGCAACAACAAGAGAGAAACATTTAGAAATAATGAACAGCAGTATATCCATTGACAGAGCCGTGCAATATGATAGAAATGGCATCCTTCAGTGGAACAGAGCTCACTGCTGAGGGAAAACTTTATGGCAGCATTTCTTGTTAGCTAAGCAGCCTGTGTTTTTTTTTTTCTCAAAGTGCTAAAAGGCACAGACAGAGTCTAATTGGTAGGGAAAACAGTTAGATGGCCTATTAAAACAAGGATTCAGATCCAATGAAGCAGTGAACATGGAGTTGATTAGATCAGGTTGTGTCCTCCCATCTGTGCTTGGTTAGAAGAAGACCGACTATGACAAATGGGTCCTACAGCGTAAGCTCAAGAGACGGACTTTTAAGCACGCAAGTGTGCCTCATAAACAGAGCTTGGCCACTGTATTAGGGATACTTTGTGGGCCAGGATTGGATATCAAAAAAGTCTTTTTGTTCCAGTGAGCAGTTTCCATCGAAGACTAAAATCCAGGTTCACTGTGTGTCTCCTGGTCTCATGGTTAGGTCTCACCAATAGTTGGCGTCACATCTTCTACCACATGTTTCAGGGATGTGATGTAGGTCCACCGTGAGCTGGCAGGCAAAGATGGTGTTGGCAGGCAGGATTTTCTTGTTTTATGTAATTGAGAATTAATATTCCCAGGGAAAGCTGTAAAATGCTCAAACTCAAACAGCACCTGCATCTGCACTATTAATAAGGAATGATTTTAAAGCAGGCACATGCAAGTTTGTACACACTAAGGACTTATTAATTTATGGTAAGCTATATTTCAACTCAAAAATTGCACTTCTCTCATCACCTGTCATTCTAAATAATGATTATGCACCTCAATGGTTATAAAGATTAATAATTTTATATTTTATATGTCTGTGCTGTAAAACTGGGCCTGAACCAACAATGACTTGGAAAACCATTTAATCAGTCTTGTGCTGAGAGGAGACCGCTCAACATAAACATGCTGTAGTTCTACTAAACATGGTCTAGTCTGATAATCCATTATTACACAAGTGAATACAAACCAAGTTCAACACCGTTGTAAAATCACACATCTCTTTCTCTGAAGGGCCGACTTGAGAATGGTGAGTCAAGGTTTGAAACCAGTTCTTACTCTTATGCATGATATGCTAATTTAGGCCTATGTGCAGCACTTTACATTGCAAAGTTTTCACAACGATCTGGAACATTATATTCTGCATTAAAATGCAGGACATTTACAGTAAGAAAATGCACTCCTTTAAAACTGATGTTTCAAGAATTACCGTCATTCACGCCCATGAATTTAGAAAAACATGGAAGCCATAAACTAACTTTATTGGCCTGAGAGGAGAACAAGAGACCCCCTGGCTCCTCCTGCTCATGTTCCAGTGTTGGCATGTTGAAATGAGGTAATTTCAAGTAAAACAGGACCATGTGAACCTCAGAGAGAGGGACACGAGGGGGTTGATCCTCACTTTCAACATGTCAGTCACACCACATGAGCATTTATTCTCTAGTCTTTGACTTGTGACTGGTTAGAATGAGTAATACATGTTTTTCTGCCCTCACTATGCATTTAGGTTGCTGTGCAGCGAGCTAAACGTGCTTCCGATAAAGGATGAAGACAAGAGTTGACTACTATGAACAAGAGTTTGACTAACTGTACTACTCACTAAGTAGCTACATTAATAAGCAAACTGGATTCACAAAAGTATACACTAAAGCTATGTTACACCTCGAGCGAGAAAAGCAACAAAACGGCCAGTGAGGCCAGCTACATTGTCGCAGAGTTGCTGCTGAAGTGTTGCTCGTTGACGTAGTTAAGTTGTTAAATAGCACTGGAAGCTGGCTAACGGCATTTTTTAGATGGAGCGGAACAGGGTGAAACAAAAACATATGATTGGTTGCCGCTTCACCGCTTCATTGGAGCATGGAAAAAAGTTGAGACCAGTTCAACTTTATTTGTACCGCGTCATGCCCATCACACGGCGACAAGTGTCAGTTTGTTGCTTCATGTCACCAACTTCCATTGGAACTGGTTCGTAGCCTGTTGCTGTGTTGCTCGTAGTGTGAACGTAGCATAACTGTTCAGTTAGCTTCTGCATGTTGTCCCTCATGCTAGTAAGAAACAACGTACAGTATCACCAGTGAAATATCAACATTAACTCCTGAAGTACAACAAACATACAAATATTGTAGAGTTCAAGAGTAAAAGTAAAAAGAGTGCACACATACAGCAACAGTTAGCCCAACACTAATCAACAGTTGGCTACTTAGAATGTTGTATAGCATAACATTAGCCTCAGACAGCTAATAGCCTATATGGCTAGTTAGCTTGGCTAGCAGTAAATAGTACCTCCAGATAATGCTCCAACAAAAGACATTTTGGCCCGTCAGTATTTGCTTGGTCAAAGATCTGACAAAAGGCTCCTTGTAAAAATCTCAGTTAGCAACAACTGCTATGGAACTGGACCATGGATGTATAAAGAAAACTGGATACAGCGTCATAGGCTGGCTCTCGGTCATTCCTATGAGAGTTGCTCAGTGGCGCATTAAGCCAAAATGAAGTGATAAAGTACCTGGACCATCCGGCAATCTTCCCCATGTGACAGACACGGAAGTTGTCCGTCACGTGATGCCATTGGTGATGCACCGTTTGGCCACTATGAAAATTTGCTTCAAAGCCCGGCGCTCTTCCTGGGGGCTTGAAGTGTGCTGGTAGGGGTTGCTATAGCTATAACTAACTGCTGGTGGCACAATACATGTGCATTTTTTGGTTTAGAAAACAAGCTTATCAATGTCAAAATGTCCCCAAATGGCTAATTATCTTGGATCCAGCCTGTTATGTCCATCGGTGGCTGATCAGGTCTGGCTCAAGAACCCAATCTCAATCCTAAAAGCAACTCTCCAATGTGAGCTTCATAGCTAATACTGGGTTCCAAAGGCTCAGTGAGTGATGTAGTCTGCCAACACATGAAACATGATTATTATAGAAGAACCCACATGGGACAAGTACTGGCCGCTTCAATGACAAAACCCACATTAGACATAAAACAGTTTCCGTCACTAGTTTAAGTAATTTACAGGGTTAGGCAAGAGGGTCTAGTAAAGCAAGAGCTTACGGGATGGTGTATTTTTGGACTGAAAATTCCATGCAATGTGCTGTGCTTCTGATCTCATTATTTCTCAAGAACCCATTTTTGTCCAACTATTTTTCCTACTACCAAGAAAAACATGTGGCACTCTGTTTGTGAACTGTGGATTATATAAGTGTGATCTATATCAAATAAATCTATAATTGGAACCATGAGTCTGGAGGGAGATTGTATTTATAATGGCTCCTCACAGAGACAATCTGTGCCTTGGAAGACATCTAAAAATCAGACGCAGTGAGATCAGTCAAAAAGCCTGACTCTTCCTAATCTCTACCTCACCACAACAACATGAACACAAATAAACTGAGGCATATTATGTCATGCGGGTTAAGAATATATCATTACACATTCAAGTGAACCCACAACCGCTGCTGGGGTGCCAAGTTGAACACTGGAGTTTAACTCCATGCACCATCTGTGCAGTTGGGTTTTTGTGTGGTCACGCCTGCTGGGTGGCCCGCCGTGGAAGCACTCAAGATACTGAATCAGCAACAATCATCACCCAGCCTGACCATCAGCCGGAGTCTGTGCTCCATCCCATCAACTCTCACCACTTTCAAGCTTCATCGCCCCGTAGAGCCAATAAAACCACACAGTGTGGACCCAGCTAGCATCCAGCCATGTCTGGCTTTAGTTTTGGGGTAAAATGCTGACCACAGAGAGGGTGGTCTAACTGCCAGTGGAGGCCAGAGTAGCTGCACTGTGGTCCATGTCTAAAGTTATGTAATGTATTATTAAAGTAACATTTTACCAATAGATGCCATGTTCCAAGTGTCCAAATTCTTTTTCACTTATTGCTGGTTCTATCCAGTAGGCTACCTCCAGCTCTGAGAAGTGAAGCCAATGCTGAAGTGCCTTAAACTTGCATTCTTTCTAACAGCCAGCAGGGGGGCGACTCCTCTGGTTGCAAAAATAAGTCAGATTGTATAGGAGTCTATGAGAAAATGAGCCTACTTCTCACTTGATTTATTACCTCAGTAAACATTGTAAACATGAGTTTATGGTCTCAATCACTAGTTTCAAGTCTTTATCAATACAGCATGTGTGGTGGCAGAATGAAGAGGAGAGACTCAGTTCTTGGAGTTGCAACCAGCGGGGACCGTTTATTCTTGTGCTCACAATGACAAGTTCACAACTGATCCGAGATATCAGATTCCTACGTCTGACTTTTATACATTGGTTCTAACACCTTACGTCACCTTCCACCAATCAAATCTCGTCGACTGAACCAAAAATTTTATCTCATGCCCCTTTCCTCTTGCCTGGGTGAGGTTGGCATTTTTGGCAGATCAAATGATGTTTGTACCCACTTTTCTGGGAAATGTTTTCGTATTGTCACAATTTTCTGTTTATGTTCTTATGCTGATATCTTTTGTACATGTTCTCATATCCTGCTTAAATTTTCCTGGCATGGCTTTATTTAGCACCTCTCATTGTGGCTTCTCTGGGAGCGGTTCAATTCTCACACCCCTAGGAAATGTTTTTACGAAACCAGATCAAAACGTTCAAAACGGCAGATTGTAAAGAGGTCGCGTAGCTTATTCTTCAACATATGATGTTCATTTAATAAATTATGGTCCCATTTAGAGTCAAATAGACCATAAAGCAGGGTACGATTTAGGGCACGGCTACCTTGTGATTGATAGGTCACTACCACACTGTGTCCAGTCTAGGAGTTGTCCATGTTTTCATCTTTGAATTTGAACCCTTTCACAGTATGTTTTCAGTTCATGAAAGTTAATAGTAATAATTGTAATAATAATTGTGGTCGCCTAAAAATCTGTTGAACTTAGCTCCATCCTCTGGTGTCACTTCTGGTTGCAAAAAAAACAAATAGCGACAGCTAAAAACTAAGGTGGCAACGGCCAAAATGCTGAACTTGAGGCTTCAAAACGGACTACGTCCACTTGTTATATGCTGTTTTAATTTTATCTGCTGATAATTATACTGGTTCAAGGCTTCTGAATTGCTGCCCACATCCCCAATCATCAAGTCATTCAAAAAGGTATGTCGCTGTGCTAATTGACAGCTGTTGTTTCCACAGTCACAAAAACAACTAGTGAAATAACATCTCTTAAATCTACATATCTTGATTTACATGACAAATGTTAAGCTAACTGCTCCTAGCTATCGCTAACCATTTCTGTGTCAACTTAAAATGACATAAAATACGACTAACATGACACAATGTCAGACTGAATAATAAGGTGGGTCAAAAGGCAATTCAGTCAGATTATTAGGCCAACACCTTCCCCTCCCAACTCGTCACATACTGACGCTTTGTCAGGACCCCTTGGCGTCACTTTCTAACGCACTGGGTAGCCCAGCATGTTCAGCTATGACCCTTTAGTTAGGTCTGGGAAAAAAACATCATGGTTTGGCTTAAAATTAGGCTACTACCTTTGTAAAGTGAAAATGAAACAACGTTGTGAATGCAAAGACAAACAACGCCTTGTTGGTTTCACACGGGACACCAACAGCGGTCTCCCGGATGAAAGTTTGTTGGATGGGTTTACATTGTAGTTACTTGAAAGCCCGGTGCATCTCATACAGACGCTAATGGGTGCCTAGTGCATCAGTATCACATGTTAAGGAGCGTGACAAAGCGTCTGTATTTGATGCCTTGGGAATGAGAACGGGCTGAATAGGCTGATTTTTAAACAATTAAGATTTGACAACAACATCCCTTTCCAGAAACAATATCCCCATTAATCTGGTTAATCCACAGACCTTTCTGTCAACAATTTTCGGATGTATAGAGTCATGAGTATTGTTTAAAACAACCAGCAGACATATGTACACTTCATCAGGTAGAATCCAAGTGACTGATGGATTGTTATATCTTTTTCCACACAGAAGTAATTCCAATGTAAAAAATAAATAAATGACCAGGACACTGTTTCTGGAAAGAAATGATGCTGTTGTATTTTTAAAAAAGATAATTGTTTAATGCTTTAAGCTCCACAAATGAAATTTCATTCACCTCCATTGGATTAGAATAGTGTCAGAAATCTCAAAATTTGGCCAAATGGCACTAAAACTACGCACATGACTGTACCTCACGAAGTAAGTGAGCAAATATGTTTTGGCGTAACGTGGGTGAAGCAACACTGAACTATTGTACTAAACTACTAAACACTGTGAAGTTAATCCTGCAAACATAAAAAGCTGCTGTAAGTATGTTCAGACAGGCAGAGCGAGTGGTTCTGATATTTTCCTTTGCAGCAGATGTACAGATGTGAATACGCAAACACATGCCTGACTGGAAACGGTCATCTGAAACACTTGAGAGCAGAGTCAACGGAAAAATAAAAAACTCTACATGGCTGGCTTCTTTGCACAACACGCAGACAATTTTCAGAATCTCCAAAAGTACAAGTACTAAAGCATAAACAAGAAAAACAGTGAGTGGTGTGCTGGTGTCGGGCCAACGTAATCACAGCCAGAGCAACAAACGCAGCAGCGTCAGGTCTGAGAGTCGGATAGTGAGCAGCACACTGACTCGCAGCACAAAGAAAAATACACATTTTTCATTCTGCTGTTTTTTCAAAGAGAGGAAGCAGAGAGGTTGATGTTGGCCCTCTCTGGAGCCAAAAGACCTCCATTAAGTGTAACCCTGAAGCTGAGCCATATGCAGAACTTCTTCAGCCTATCTGAGACTTGTTGACAGAAAATGGAGTCAGCCACTTGCAATACTTGTGTGTGTTATTATTGAGACTGAGCCAAAACCTGCTGGGAAAGGAGAGCTTAACAAACAGCCATTATGTGAAAGAAGACACCCATCAGATGACAGTTGGTTGCAGACGCGTCGTTATAAGATGGCCACCATATCCCTCAGGGACACGTAGCATTTAGCGGTGTGAAGAAGTTTGATGAGGTGGTTAGGCCGACTTCGGTCACAACAACTACGGCTTTATATAAAACCACTTACCGACAGAAGCTCCACTGCAACTCCAGAACTGTCATGTTTTATATCTGAAATCCTTTTTCGTTGACATACTGAGTTAATAGGAGCTCCTTCTCTAGTGTCTGCATAGTCTAATAAGTCTCTGCTATAAAGAGAAGATGGAAGTCAAGGCATCTGGAGCTCATTTTGAACTCCTAGCTTGTTAAAAAATGGAGCCATACGGTAGTTCATGCTGTTCCATACAGTGTACCATCCATATATGAAAACATTATATGCTGCCCATATTAACTATTGGCAGTCTTACTATCTGCATCATAGACTGTATATAAAGATGGACGACATGACAGCTCCTCAAAAATGAAGCCAAAACATCTTTATCGCCCCCTGGTGTCTGGCTGCAGTATAGGTCATAAATGCAGCCCCCTCCATGTTAGCGGATGAGTGAAACTAAAAAGCCAAAGTACACGTCAAATACATTTTTCCCAAAGATGGTTTCTGTCATTTTAGGTTTAGTTCTTATCACACTGATATTTGTTCAACTGTTCATTTTTCTGATAAGTTTGGTTTTAATTAGTTATCTGATGCTATAAAAAGGGGGTAAGATGTCATGATTGACAGCTGTGATTGACAGCTGCTCTGAGTGAGGTAGTCACAGAGCCGGAGGCTTGGGAATTGTACGAGAGAGATGTAACTTTAACTTTCCTTAACCGCCACTGGTCTTTGTAATAGAACATGTGTCAATTTAATCATAAATGTATTTATAGAGATATTATGGTTAGGTGTTGGGTCATAGCAGTTAGGTGGCTCACGCTAGCAAGCTGCGGCCATGCTCGGCTCGTGATTGGCTCAGGTGTGTTGGCGGGACCTCGATACCGCGGCTCTAGTCCCCCGATCACTACTGCGCAGACTCTGGCTCCAAATGACATCAAAATCTCAAGATGGCAACTCCCGTATCCAGGATATTTCTTCTTTATACACAACCTATAATCTGCATACGCTAATGCAATGCTGAGCACTGCATCCTTGCTGCTTCCTGCAAATGTAACTCCCTCTTGCATGTCATTTTCTAATGTTTTTCTCAACAAGTGTTCATGTTAATTCAAATGTTGCCAGAGGGTTCGCTCAGGGACAGAAACTACTGTGTGGATAATATATGGTTACTTAGAGTTAGTGTGGTTGAGGTTAGGTAACCAAATTATGGCAACTGTTGGTCTGCAACAGAGCTCTAATTCTGGTTTCCTGTATGAAAGTTAGATGCATCCAGCACCCTGATATTCACACGTGTACACCCTGTTCATACATACAGACTCAAACATTGGAGAAGCAACAGGATGCAATTTATTGCGAATTGAGGCAATTAACTACTCAAAGAGTTCTCGTGGCACTCATGGGGAAGTCAAGAAAGGTTCAACTTTATGCAGATGTCTTCTGACTCGTGGAACCAACAACTCGGCAACAACCAATCACGTTTAATTCCCCTGTGACCCTGACGCACATAATTGTTATCTACTCCACTCAACTAAAACAAAAAGTAGAAAAGCTGATTGTCGAGGTCAACAACATCCCAAATCTCTGCGATATAACTTTAACGGCACATATTGTATACTTCATTGTATGCCGGTTGCCTACAGGTACCCAACGTTGGCAGCAGACATAAATTATTCCTGACAGAATTTTCCAGGATGAATGTAATTTGTAGGGATAATGAGATGAAAAAAAAAAACTGTTATCCTGCTCTTTAAAGGGAAACTTCAGTATTGTGAAATCGGTCCAGTATTGAGGGAGTACACATGAGACGACAGCCACTGTACGGGCTGTAATGTAATTGCTCAGGGCAATTCCTCACCGTCAATTTCTGACAGACCGGATCAAGTGAAAGTTAAAGAAAAAAGTTGAATTTCTCTGTAGGGTCCTTTCCATAATGTTGTCAGACACTTATAATAACAACCTGAGCCTGTCAGTAGCAAAAACAAGCACTTTTAGTGGACGCAAACTGACGGTGAGGAGTTGCCCCGAGCGATTACATTGCAGCCCATTTAGCAGCTGGCGGCTGCAGCGTTCTCCCTCAATACTGGTCCAATTTCAGAAATTGTTGTCCCCATTAGTCACTTAGACATAAAAACATTGGTTGAAAGCTTGAAAAGTTACCCTCTAACAACTAAGGAGGTAATAAAAGACTGAAAAACAAAACTCTGAAGTACAAAAAAAGCTATTTTCTCTGTGAAATACTTTTTTCCAGTCGTATTTCATGATCAGTCAGTCTCATATTTGGCTGCATATCCCAGCTGAAGCCTCAACTGTGTTAACACATTCCTCTACTGACCGGTAAGATGTGTTGCAGGAGACTTCTTCTTATCACCGTCTGCCTTTGAGTCATTATCAGCTGTATTGTTAAACAAAGGGCAGCTCTTGAGTGCAGGGGTTTGTTCGGCTGACCTGCAGCTGACCTACGCCTGTCCCCCCGCTAACGCTCTCAGCAGAAATCCTCATGGCATGCTTTACACCGGCCCCTGCCAGGACGCAGTGATTTGTGTCGTGTCTGGGATGCATTCCCGCCTGCCTGTCATTGGCCAATCCAGGATTGACCCACCATCCTTCTGACCAGTCACAGACCGCTCCTGCAGATCTGCAGGTCTGGGATAAGATCAACAACAAGTAAAGCCAGCAGTGCTCTGTGTTGTTTTATCTGTCTCTCTTTTTCCTACCCTGTTGCTAACGTCTACTTCTTTGTAATCCTTTAATGTTGTCTCCTCCGACTCACTCGGCTCTTTATTGAAAACACGAGCGAGTAATCTTTCATTAGGACGACAGAACACGAACTGCATGCATGCGTGCCCTGGAGGGGGCTGTAAGTAACAGGCAGGCCTTCCCAAAACATTCTTTTCTGGTCATAAAGCCCCCGTAAATTAAAACCACTTGCTGTTGTGCTCCCAAAAATAAGTCGAGCAAGGAATGTGACTCCTCAGCCGAAAATAAAACTGTTGACAAATGTTTCCCCCATGAATCGGAAAAAAATAAGCATATTAATAAAAGCAGAAACAACCACTGAGCACTGAGGATAAATACATTTGTGTGAAATCATCTCCACTCGAGGTTGTATTTTTCTCTTTCCATCCCCCTCTTCCCTCTCTCTCCTCCACACATTGCTGACACAGCACAGCCCAAGCATAGACCCCGAAGGCCCACAATGCCTACTCCCTCTCCACCTCTCTCTCCAGTATATAGGTTTGGACTGAATAAACTTCCAGTATGGATACAGGAAGTGGCTCAGCAACTTCTCAGGTTTGGACATACTCTCGGCGGGATAATAGACCTCTTGTGGAAAGCAGATGTCAAAATGAGTCAAGGAGCTCATTCCTCTCCGTGCCGAGGACACACGAGAAGCACAGAACATATTTCTCTGCCAGCACGCAAGTATGTGTGGAAGCCACAGACAGATGACATGTGAAAGCAATAGTTCAACATTTTAGAAAATACTATTTAGTCTACTGCTTGCAGAAAGTGAGATGAGAAGATTGGCACCACTCTTGTATCTGTGCATTAAATTTGCAGCTGGAGTAAGGAGGTGACTAGCTTAGCTTAGCATTAAGACTGGAAGCAGGGGGTAACAGCTAGCATGGCTCTGTCCAAAGTTCAAGAATAGTTTACCAGCACCTCTAACACTCACTAATTGACACGTTTTATCTAATTTCTTTAATCTGTACACAAACAGAAATGTTAAAAAAAACTATTTGTAGTTTTAGGCAACCCTGTCTCCTTTAAAATTACATTCCTATACACTAAACTGCATTCTCAATTACGTTTCAAGGGAAACTTATTTCCTCCCGAGTTATGGTCGCAGTTTTAAACAGTTTTAAACACGTGGTTAATGTTGTAAATTGAAACGAAACAAAACAAAACCGCAACATTTATTGTTAGGTTTACAACCAGGTGTAGTGACTTACGAGAGTCTTGTTGTCACTGTGGTGGAGAAGTTGCATAAAAGTGCTGGATGGATGGATGGGTAGACTGTCAGTCTTTTTCTTGACTGTTTGTCAAGAAATATATACAGCAGGCTAGCTGTTTCTCTCTGCTTCCAGTGTTTATGCTAAGCTAGGCTAATTGTCTCCTGGCTCTGGCACCATACTTAACACACAGACATGAGAGTGGTATCGATCTTCTCATCTAACTGTCAGTACGAAAGCGAAGAAGCGAAATTCCTAAAATGTGAAACTATTCCTTTAAAAAGGAACCCTGAATAAATGAGCGGAGACACAACAAATGCAGATGCTTCCAGACACAAGGGAGTCCCTGAATGGTGCACCAGTTACATTATGTTGTCTTTGAGAAGTTTTTATGATTGTTTTGACATGTTTCAAGCCTACAGGCCATATAGTATTTGATACTCAACAGATACATTTTTTGGCAGAGTGCTCCTTTAACCCTTCCTCCTGTACAGCTGCTTAGTAGCCAGAGGTCAAGCAGCGAGGGTAACAGATGTTATGAATAAATATGTGTTCAGTAAATCTAGTCTGAATCACACATATTTGGAAGCCAGTAAATCCAAACTCTCCTCTTCTCGTAAAGAAAGTTGAATAAACACACGCACACATTCGGGGTTAGGCAGTAAGACGTGTGCACATGTATAAATTTATCGTGATGACACACAATATGGACTCCCACTGCAGCCACACTTCCTGACCGACGGCTGCTGAGTGTCTGGATGACACACATACTCTAAAACACCTCTTAAACCAGAGGGACCACTGTGACCATTTCACCTCAAAGTGTTGAGACTTGATCTCTGTTTTGGGACAGAAGCAGGAGACACAAATACATCACACTGAGGTTCTGGTTCTTCACAGCTATGCTATCAAAGAGAGAAAAAACTACAGCTGCAACCAGCAAATAATAGTGTACAAGAACAGTGGGGCACAGATGGTCAGTGTAGATTGGGTGGTGTATAATACAGAAAACAAAGAAAGAGAATTTATATTGTACAATATTGTAATGATTAATAACACTTGGTGCTACATGTAAATGACATAGATCAAGACACTGATACAGAGCTTAAAACAAAAGACCAAAACTACAAAAAGGTTTTTTCTGGTGCCATCCTTTCAGAAGTTACAGAACGTCTTATTCTACCTTGGATGGATCAAGTATAATGGAACTAAATGTAAAATGCGCTGCTGAAGCTTTCAGCTGTATTTAGGAAAACACAACAAAGTAAACATACTTATTAATATTATATTCCATTTCTGCCAATGGATCCCCCTAAATGTTACACACTGTTCCTTTAAGACCCAGTTTATATCTCAGGGGAAAAACCTTGGACCAGTTTTCAAAAGTTTTGCATATTTAGCTAAAATCTTTCGTGGTGGAAATGACTGTGTCAGGAGATCCGCCTGAACTCAAGGAATGTGTTAATGTCACATTTTTTGAACGCACTACACACGGCTGGAGGAGCTACCAACATCTGGCCATTGGGTATAATTTTTATTGCCTGATGAGTGAGTGAGATTAGGAACCTGTCTGGAAAATGTTGGATCTGAGAACCAGATACATTAGAAGAAAGGGAAATCAGCAGACCCATTTGGAGACTGATGATTTTCTTGGATTTAGACCAAGTTATTATGTGTAGTTTTGTGCCGAGTGAAACAAAAGTGCACTGAGATGCTGATAAGGTTACAAAGTCAGCGGACTGGTCAGGAACACCCAGGATGCTGTGGTTTCCCTTCCCATCTACCCCACTGCTGTTCTAACATAACTAAATATGAAAGCAGCAGCCAAAAATACGTTTGTTTCTGGGAAATGAGGTGCGGCCTTTTTTTAACCTTGTGGATTATTACAGCCAAGAAAAATACTGTATTTAAAGAAAATATTCTTTATGAGAATTGACATTACTGATGTGCCATAAGGGATATGAACCAGTGAAGGTGGTCCTATATAGTACGTTCACAGCTGGAAGTCACTTGATACTTACCGAACCTCTTGTAACCAAAGGACTGCACCTCCTCCTCATCAGCAAAGTCGTCTGGAGGGAGAACACAGAAATAAAAGAACTAATTACCAATTAAAGATACAATGAGCTATGAAGCTAGTCATAATGCATTGAGACTGGGACAATACTTCATATCCTTACATCTACTGTAAATAATTAAAATTCTCAGTGATGTGGAAAACATGTACTTCAGGTCAATCTTCACTTAGATGAATAAAATAATAACTCAATGAACCTCCTTACTTGAAAATATATGTTTATTACAATACAAATCTTATAGGATACGTGCAACATGTTCTCATCCCAACTCGTCACAAACTGACGCTTTGTCAGACTGCTTGGCATCACTTTTCGGTTGCAGTAAACACGTGGTTAACGTTGTGAATTAAACATAAACACTTGCTTAGGTTTAGGCAATAAAACCACTTAGTTAGGTTTAGGAAAAAACATCATGGTAGGGCTTAAAATTACTACGGTTGTAAAGTGAAAGCAAAACTTAATGATCTGAGCACGGGACGCAAACAGCTGTTTGTGAAGTGAAAGTGAAACTTAACACACGGGATATGAACAGCGGTCTCCTGGATGAAAGTCAGTTTGTTTGTTGGACTCATCCACCACCCCTTCCACAAGCCCTATGTGTGTTTTTTCGCTCTTTAAACTATGTCACCACACTCCCTGACCACTTTTCTCTGAGCATTTAATATTGAAGTAGATGGGTTTACATTGTAGTTACTTGAAACCCTGGCGCGTCTCATACCGTCTGTATTTGACGCCCTGGGAATGAGAACGGGGTGATATGTGACACAGAATCACATATAATCACGCCACCTTGAAGGAGGCAAAACAACCTTGCGTAACCCTTGGTCCAGACTCTTTACCTTGGGAGTCAGGAACATCTACAAGGTCCTCATCTCATCTTAACCTCCAGATAGCCTGAGCAAATCCTCTCAACATAAAGCATGCCAAGGGTGAAGGATATTAAAAAGGCCTCTTACGTCAACTACCTTGAAAGCATAATTTTTCTACAACACTTAAGACACAAAAGATCTGAAGTCAAGCTCAACTTGCAAGCTTTGTTCCAGAGCTCTTGCTGTCGTTATCAGCAAATAGAGTTTAGTCAATTTTCTGCAAACTCAGCAAATGGTTTGTGCTGATGAAGACTGTGAAATGCAGTTGAAAGCTCCAGTAAAAGCTGCTAAGTGGAATGTGAGCTATGTTTTCTCCAAGGTCAAGGATGAACTTTCACAATCAATTTCAATCCATTTTTCAAAGCTTACATATGGCCTCAATGATACAACACTGTCTTCATCCCTGTGTTACAGTCCACTGAAGCAGTTCTTTGTGCAGTGCTTATTATTAAACAGAAAAATACACCCTGTCTCGCTCAGATTAGCTCAGCTCTTTTAAGTAAACTCTCTTTTCTTTCACTTTGTGGGATTACTCCCATCTCCCATGACCTGACAGGCCCTGAGCGTCGCCTCCTTTCAAGCAGCTCTTACGCCTGTGTGGGAAAGTACTCTGCCAGCTTCAAAGCTTTTTTTTTCTGTGTGTCATCATCCATGGCCAGTGAAAATAAAGAAACACCACATGGCCCAAACATCTTCGGAAAAAATAATCTCTTCATCTAAAATGCCAAAAGCAGTGAGGTGTTGTGATATGAGCAGAATGCTGATGGGACACCGTCTTGTTTGTGATGTATTGCATGTCTCTTCCTGAGTTTAATATGTAGGAATGTTCAGAAATGATTGTTAAACGCAAGAAATCACAGTGAATTTTGAGCAGACGTCTCATGATGGAGAACAGAGCGAGTTAAGAGGTGACAAGAACAATCCAAACAGTTGTAAATAATCTGAAACCACATTTTACTTGAGGAATTTGCCTTTCCCAATACCCCCAATACTCTGTTTCCTGTTTGGGTTCCACAGCAACATGATTGTGTCCCATTACAACGGTAATGTTACCGTAAGTATGTTTGGCTTTTCAAGAGCCATTCGGGGAAATGGAGTTCAGCGCATATTGCCCATGGGGTTTCAAACTGAGCGGATTTGAAAATAGATATGTGAGTCAAATTCTGTGTAATTTATATTTTGGGATGAATATTGCTGCATGGGGCCATGATTCTTGAGAAGGATTGCTCAACTTCACAGGAACAGATCCCAGCAGTGAGCACTGATTTGGTGTTTTTGCAGGTCAAAAGATGTCTCGGCATCGTGGATAAATCTGGGCTCCATCTGGTAGAAAAGTGAACTGCGTTTATATGTCTAAATTACACGTAACTCTTGGTTAAACAGCATTTCAATGACTATACTTCAAGATATAGTTAGCACCTGCTTCACATTGGAATATAGTCATTTGAAATGCTTTTGAAACAATCGTTATACTGTGTAGAACTCTCATTGACCAAAGTGAGCTCAGCTTTAACCCCGACATCTGTTGGCCTGCAAATATGTGTTCACTGGGATTGATGACATACTACAATATGTCAATATTTTAGGGCTGTCAAAGATAATGCAATAACGCAAAATTGTTTTTAAAGCTAGAGTGAAGATACTGGCATCATATGAAACTATACAATAAGTCATGGTCACGGTTGCTAACAAGTGGCTAAATGAGGCTACTAAACGTCATCACGCCGACTCGTCCGCCTTTACAGCCTCGTTGAGGCTCGTATACTCGCTAACATTAGCTTTTTACTTCTGGTGATTGCATTTACACTTCAAAAAACATAAAAGTGGTGTTCATTTGTGAAGAATTATCTTGCTGAACGTAAACTTGTGTTTGCCACAGAGCTTATTTTCTGCAATAATCCAAAAACCAATGGAAAAATCCCATTGGCTTTTTGTTGAGGGAACCGAGAGTGATGCTAACTTCCTGGTTGGCCTACAAAAATACATCATCCGTGGAGCTCTCTATAAAGATGTCTACAATGATGTCCAATTCTTATAAAACAAAACAAAGAACTAAAAAAACACCAGGCAAAAATGGAGAATAAATTAAATACATAAAACAAATCAAAGCTCCCACTACCGTCCTCTACAAACAAAGACATAATGGTGTTTACTGCCTCTCACTGCAACTACAGTAGCAACAGGAAGTGGCCAACATGGCAGTCACATCACAGATTTACTGTCAAGAGCTGAGAGTCGTTCATATTCGTGCCCACAATGCAGAGCTTTGTGTTAGTATTCTAGGGTGGACCACAAGGTGGCATGAGTCATGTAGTGTTTATACAATAATAAAGGACACAGAGCTGTCTGACCTACTAAGAGCCTTTGTGAGTGGGTGAGAATGACATGATGCACCATGTTCATTTAAATGTTATTTCAGATCATTTACTTCAGTAATAGTAGTAGTACCACAGCACAAAAATACTCTGTTACCAGTAAAAGTCCTGCATTCAACATTTTACGTAAGTAAAAGTACAAAGATTTAGCATCAAAATGTACTGAAAGTATCAAAAGTACTTATTATGCAGAATGTCTCATTTCAGAAACATATATATTATATCACTGGATTGTACTTATTGATGCATTAATGTGTTCATCACTTTAATGCTGCAGTGGGTAGAAATGGAACAAATATGATTTAAAAAAAGTTATTTTTCTAAAATGGTCACTATATCCTGACAGTAGTGCATGAAAAATCATGCGTGTCTGTGTCCTCCGGTGCTCCTAATGGCATCTACAAGATTTCACAGACCGGAGGAAAAAACAACCAATCAGAGCGGAGCTGGAGCCTGCCGTCTCTGAGCAGCTGTCAATCACTCGCAAACTCCGATCAAACTCAGCAGCACTGATCAAATATGAATCAATATTATGTTACTGTAATGCCTATTTTAGTTCCTCAAATGTTTTCAGAAACATCTTGTAGTGTACTGTTTAGCTGTAAAATGAGAAAGTTTGTGACCCGGCAGCCATGTTGAGATCTGTTGAGGAAACACCAAGCACCGCCCACCACCCGGAGCACAGCCAATAGGAACGTTCGATATGAACGCACTCTCTAAAATAACCTATGATTGGCCAAAATCTCCCGTTACGGGCTAGATTTTTTTAAAGCCTGAAAACAGAGCCATGAGGAAGTGCCAAAATCATTCTGCCTACTACAGGTTTAAGTACAGTAGCCTTCTTGAGTAAATATACTTAGTTACATTCCACCACTGCTAAAACATCGGGTCAACATCTGTGCAAACTTAAAAATAAACCTTTATTTAAATTCATGAGTTGTTACCCACTGACCACCATGACTCATGCTCAACTTTTGGGTCTGTTATATGTGCTGTAATGTGTTGATTGGATTAAGGGTGCGGGGTGAGAGGAGTTATAGCCTAACCACAATAAAGCCCTTCATTCACCGGAATTAAGCCTGATTCAGTGTTTCCTTTCAGTGTGTTTTATTTCATTAACACAAACTTTTGATCAAAGCCTTCAAGCGCAACATAAAAAAATAAAAGAAAGCACTTTAAAAGCACAAATAATGTTCTATTTTTATTACTAACCCAAAAAGTGACTTGCTCTCTTGGGTGGAGCTATATAATCCTGTGATTTGGGCTCTCTGTTGTGAATAGTTGAGTTAGTGTAGGTTAGTGTTTGATGTGCAGCAGCAGCAGCAGCCAGATGCAAAACAATCCCAAGCAGAGTCCCCTAATTGAATCCAGATGTTAGACGCGAGTAGGAGCCCACGCATTCCTCCTCGTCTCAGACTGAGAGAAAGAGGCAGAAAAGTGACAAAGAGAGTAATGCTGCACGAATAGATCATCAATGCAACTGGTGCGCTTCAGCTTATTTCTGTTTTTCCTGCAGCCTCTGAGTGAGCCTACCTTTCATTGTGCTTTACAGGACTCTGAAGCTGAAGTGAAGCTGTTGTCTGAAGTCACATCAACAGCATCGCAATGGCATTTGCCCAAAAAGCTCCCTTTGAGCGCACAGCACCGTGGATCAGCGTGTATCCAAAATATCCACTTGTGTGTTGGAGTATAGCAAGAAAATGAGGATTCACAGCTCCATCCGTGACTCTTCACACCGGGATGATCTCCTGCAGGTAACTTCAGGCTGAGCACTTCAGCAGCTGCTGCAAAACTTTGTTGCAAGTCGGAGTTACAAGAGTAAGAGAGATCTTCTTATCTATTTGGTAGTTTTGGAGAGATGCTGAGGTGAGGCTGTTTGTATCCAGGTCCAGCTCAGCACTCTGGTGGTACCATCAGCAGCAGCAGCAGCGACCGGAGAGGAACTCAACAAGTGAAGGAATCCAAACGTGAGAGGAAGTGGTGCGCCTGGAGGGCTGCTGCTCGGAGAAACCACGTGTTCCCACATCTGTACGCACCGTCTGCACCCCTGATTGCCCTGTGTGTGTGTGTGTGTGTGTGTGTGTGTGTGTCGACTTTTTTTTTTATTGATGCATTAATGTGTTCATCACTTTAATGCTGCAGCTGGTAAAGGTGGAGCAAATTCCATCTACTTTACATACTGCTGGGTAGCTTAACCTATAATAATAATACACCATAAATATTAGTTGACTATATATCAATAATCTAAATCTGTAAAGTAAATAGCAACTAATGTTGTCAAATAAATGCAATATTGGTTTCCAACATGTAGTGAAGTAGAAGTAGAATTAGCAAAAAATGGAAATACTCAAGTAAAGTACAAGTATCTCAAAATTGTACTTTAAGCTGCAGTGGGTAGAAAATGGAGCAAATATGATTAAAAAATGTTATTTTTCTAAAACGGTCACTATATCCTGACCTTAGTGCATTACACAGGTAATCTGCAAAAAAATCATTCATGTCTGTGTCCTCCTGTGCTCCAAGATTTCACAGACCAGAGGAAAACAACCAATCAGAGCCGAGCTGGAGCCTGCCGTCTCTGAGCAGCTGTCAATCACTTGCAAACTCCGATCAAACATTCAAATTATATAAGTATATTGTGCACAATTACGCTGATTAGCACCAGTAGTGTAGGATAACACTGTTTGGATTTGTAGCATATCAACGAGGTATAACTAAGAACAGGTTCCTGCTACATGTGTGCAACAGTTGGGGGTTGTGGATGTCAAAATAAAAGCCCTGTGTTTTGATATATATATCCAGGACACACTTCTGCCTCTCTAAGCGAAAAACAGTTATGCAACAACACACAAACTCCAAATATTACATACACATAACTCAAATAGCAAGGCTAGTGTGCTCACAGTGTCAACAATATTAAAGTATGTGGCTGATCCATATACAAATAACACAACAAACAGGTCTGCATAATAACGCCAATAACCTGGTTTCACATTCTTTACTGTAGCTATGACAGCATCATGTATAACTTTAGATATGGTGCCTTCATATGGTGACTTCCCATGTTTACAACATGGGAAGTCATGTACACAATGTGCATGGCGTTCAAGTGGTTCAAGCGGCAACATCAACGTTACTATTCACCAGAGGTGGGAGTAAGTCACACATGTGTAAGTCACATGCAAGTCTCAAGTCTTATCCTTCAAGTCTCAAGCAAGTCCCAAATCACTGTGGTGAGAATCAAGCAAGTCAAGTCGAGTCCCTGCCGTAAGTCAAGCAAGTCAAGTCAAGTCACTGCTCAGGCCAAGCAACTCACAAGGCAAGTTATACCAAATTCTGATGATCTACCCCAGTTTCCACATTTAGATCAGTTAAAAGACAGTGGTCATGAAAAGTTGAGTTTTATTTTCAACATTAACGTAAACTGTTGCAGCCTGCTTACACCTTATAAATCTTACTGATATTTGACATTTCGTGGCAATCAATAACAAGCCTCCTAAATGAATAACAATGGAGAGTGGGGCTCTGAAATTATAATATAGCCCTTTAGCTCTAAAGGGCTCTAAAGTGAAAACAGAAGTACGACACAAAAACTTTACATCACAATGTTAAGGCTCCTGCCCTGGCTGCCCTTCAGGAGGGTCACACCATTCCTCCATGGCCTATTAATGGGACTGTTTGTAAGAATCAGAAATACAGGTGTGACGAAATATCGTGCCACAAAATATCGCAATATAAAAACGTGTTGATATGCATCGTCGCGACAAAAAACTTAAAAATGATTCATCTCTTTAGCTGCTAAATGCACCATTTGCTGCTGGGCAGGTAGTGTACAGTGGGTTTATCAGAGCTCTTTCCACAGGAAACAGTTGCCCGCTTTGGCTGAAAACACTGATAAGAGCTGTGAGACTGAACCAAATGAGCAAAATCAATTAAACCAAAACAAGGTCATACAATATAATATGAACATATTAATTATAGCAGCTTTAAATTGTACAAATGGACTGGCACAGTGATCACTGTGTCCACAGAAGACAATTACACAAAATCCCAAGCTTATTCTTAACATCTGCTGTTTGTTAACCGTAAAGTTTGCTGACAGGCAAGATATCCCTCATGCAATAACTGTTACACTTTAATTTGAGTTTCCATTTCTCACACTCTTGTTGCACGTACATTATTGTATTTTAGACTGAGGAAATATCGGCTCCGCAATCCCCTTTGAGCTGTCAAACGAGCTACAATAAGACGTAATTTACACCAAATCCTGTTCTCTCACACAAAACTCAACACAGCTCTCAGACGTTGACTGTTTCATCCGTTATACTTCAGGTCCCTGTAAAGCAGTTTATCCTCTGCACCTGTTTATCTCTTCAGCTCAGGTCTCCATGCTTTGATCAGTAACACAAAACTTAACACAAGACCACATCGTGAACCGGTTATATGGACCTGCTGCTACACCTTGAAGTTTATAAATCTCCTTAAAAACTCAAATGTGCACTAATAAAGATGAGCGAACACCGGATCAACAAAAATTTTCTCCTGGATCAATATAAAGTTCAACTTGTGTAGAACATTTTTTTGTGATTTACATTTATTCCTCCGCGTGTTTGTAGCCTCAGACCTTTTTATTGTGAACTGTTTTACGTTTGAGTCAACCGCGGGAGAACATGGGAGGAGCGTTTCTCCCTGCAGTGTTATAGGAACCAGGTGTCGAAGGTGTCAGCGAGGCTGCAGACGAAGCTGAAGTGCTGGCTGGTTTTGATTATCATCCAGTGAGGACCCTATTTTCTGGGTCACAGCATGCAAAGAGGGCACATTTTTTGAGGTAGATAGGGCACCAGTGAAGAAATGATGGGGACAGAGGAACCCTTTCACCCCGAGACCCTCACATTCCTGGAGTGGAGATGCTAAACAGCTTCCTGCTGAGAGGAATGTTTCCTTTTACTAAAAATACTCTGGATTCACATCTGGGTATGGGTCTAAGAATAGCTGGTGGTAATTTAAACACGACAGGCTGAAGTTAGGCCTACAAATCACTTCAAAACAAGGGTTAAGGTAACATGAGATGATTGCATATTTACAGCAGCCTACATGTTAAAAGTATTCAGCTGAGATCAGCACATGTGATCTCTTCTTATTGGAGAATTACTACGAGATTCACCATAATAATCCCACTAATTCCATCATCAATCAAATACCAGAAACACTATGATTTAAAGTGCAGCTCACTGTGATGATACCACTTCTGTGCATTGTAGTATTAACCCTGTGTGTGTGTGTTGCATTAAGGATTTCCCACTGACAGATAATTTAAAGGGGACATATCATGCTCATTTTCAGGTTCATACTTGTATTTTGGGTTTCCACTAGAACATGTTTACATGCTTTAATGTTCAAAAAACACATTATTTTTCTCATACTGTCTGTCTGAATATACTTGTGTTCACCCTCTGTCTGAAACACTCCGTTTTAGTGCCTGTCTCTTTAAGACCCCCTCCTGAAAAAGCTCAGTCTGCTCTGATTGGCTTGTGAGAAAAATATGGTGCATCTTTGTAAAGGCAGTTCTCAAGCGGTGGGTGATATATTCTAATGAGCATGTGACATAGGAAGGGGAGCCAAATTTGAACGGCTTGTTGAATCACATGTTTTCTGCCCACAAAAACTGACTGGGTTGTCTTATTTCACAATTTGTGGGTTGGTAGGAACTCCAGATACCCAAATGTATGAGCACATACACCAAAAAAAGTGTTTTCATGATATGTCCCCTTGAGCTGATGTAAGTGCACCCAAAGAGCCCGACCATAGACTTCATATAAAGTTGGACGATGCGTCTCCACTTCCTCCCACCGTACAGAAGTGAAGCCAAAATAACCCGGATACAGGAGCTGCCATCTTGATTTTGACGTTGTTTGGAGCCAGAGTCTGCGCAGTAGTGATCAGGCGGTGGAGCCGCAGTATTGAGGTCCCGACCACACACCCACACTGAGCCAATCACGAGCCGAGCACGGCCCCAGCTTGTCAGCGGGAACAACTCACAGCTGTCAATCATGACGTCTCACCCCCTTTTTATAGCATCAAATAACTATTTAAAACCAAACTTATCAGACAAATGGAGGTGGGATTTATGACCTATACTGCAGCCAGCCACCAGGGGGCGATCGAGATGTTTTGGCTTCACTTTTTGGGGAGCTGTCTTGTCGTCCATCTTTATGTTTATGCATACACATATAAAATGAACATGCTTCAATAGTTGTATGTATTATGAACATTTCCAAAACATTTTGCACTAAGTAAACAGCTGTTTATTTTCAGGTTTAATCAATATTTGTACTATACTTCTTAAAACATACATTGAGTCTTTCATTAATGTTTAATTGAAATATTATTGGTAGAAATAGTAACTGTTTTACTAAAGAAAAATACTTCTCTGCACCTCATATAAAATACAGTATGACATCCATTTAATTTCTATCCCTCCTCTGGTGTACAGTTGAACCTTTCTGTATTTTAATCAAATGAAACCCTAATATGTGTACATAAAGGTAATTGGCTTCTGAAATATAATCTTGTGTGATATATGCTGGCACCTGTGTTAGCATATACTGTATCAAATGAATACATGTTTGTAAACAGTAGCCTCCTCTATGTTTGACATGACTAAGCAGCCTCTTATGCAAAACACGTTGGATGCTGGATTAGCAGACATCAAGTAAAGACGGTAATAGGATGAAGCTCGAGAGGAAAGAGCACAAATAGACGCTGTCAGGTCAACGTACTGTCGACACAGAGCTCAGTGGAGAAACACCTTCAGTAACCTACTGGTAAGTTCCTATGTTGTGATGGTCACTTTAGGCCTTTTCTGCTCTTTTTGTTGATGAGTTATAACCTTGTATTTTGCATTTACCTTGAGTTGAATTGAATATTTTATTAGTGTCATGCTATATTTTTAGGATATATTATGTTTTTATAGTGAATATTAGTTCGATAAAATTGTGTCATCATTTGAAACATCATTATGTTCTCCCGTTACTTTAAAGATATATTTTGGATTTATAGTGTGATGGAATTTGTACCTCTCTACATTTATTTATAATTCACAACTATACATTTATGTTTAGATTACATGTGCCAGTAAGAAACAACAGCTGCGTGCCTGGACTTTTGGGATTTATCACATATATATGTACATTTTGGTGATTTTATAATGTCTTGATGGTTAGTCGGGTTTATTTATTTATATATAAATATATGTATATATATATATATATATATATATATTGTTTTTTTAATTCTATGATTATTATTATTATTATTATTAGTAGTAGTAGTAGTGGTAGTAGTAGTAGTATAAAAAAATAATACTTTAATCACTTGTTTTAATTAATATATTTTAAGGTATTTATTTAGTATTTCTATTTACTTATTTTACTTATTACTTATTTTTTGTATTTTTTTTTAATTTCTGACTTTCTTTGTTATTGTTATTATTATTTCCCTTGACAGGCATGGGTGGAGTGTTGTTCTATTGGGTTATCTTAAAATTATTCTTAACATCTCTTGGTGTTGTGTACTTGATTGATGTGCCCTTTTTGCATTACACACACACATACATACAAATGTTGAAACTAGAAACAACAGCTTGATGTGTTGTTAGTAGGATATAATGGAGCTAATTGTACCAGCAGCTTAAACCCATAATGAAATAAGTCAACAGAGTACATCCCCATTTAAATCCCTGCTGGATGCCAAATTGTGTAACTCCCCGTGTGGCTGAACTGGGGGTAGGTGACTTTAGCTTGTTTACTGGTTACCAAATTAACATGTAAACACAATATGATATCAGCTTTTACTGACTTGGTGGAGCCTGATCTCCTGACACAGCAGATGGTCCAGACAGAAACACAGCTGGCCAAGTTTTCAAGCTGAGGCGAGTCCTGTGATGTCTCTTATTACGTGTCACACCCCCTACTGTTGACCTCTTAATGACATAAAGTAAAAAAACAAAACAAAACACAAGGGCTGTTATCAGTCAGACTAATAAATAACAGTGTCCACTGGAGAAGGAAAGAGAGACATCCTTTACAGTATTTGTGGAGTTCAAATTATGCAGCAAAGCAATACAAACAATAAGAAGCAGTACAACATACTGAACGTAATCTGTAATTAAATTATGTCTGGATATTTTCTCACATTATGCAACAGAAGCCTGTTTTAAGGTGAGACATCCCAGGCAAAAACATTGTTTTTCATGCAGTGGTCAATATTTTGCTTCCATAATATGTCTTCTTTCAGATTAGTGGAAAGAAAACATCCAAAATACACATTTAGTTATTTATTTTACTACTCTGTCTATTTGCATCTGTAGATTTCTCTTAAATTCAACCAAAGTTAGCATTAGATAATGCCTCATTTGCATATTTAAGCCTAATATTTCAGAAAACTTGTAATACAAAAAATAATTGTCTTAATGTAAAAAATCAACTGGGGAAGTGTCGTGCTAATATCTATTAATTATTTTTTTACCCAGAAACTCAAAATGAGAATCCATAGCCTGATTTATACAACATTTTATTCCTAAAAACATGGAGAAAATTTTTTTTTTTTTTTTTATGGCTGTTGACAGTATTATCTGATTTATGGAGTGATAAAAACAGATATCCAAAATCCCCTCTGTAAAAACCTTTGACTCTAATATGTCAACAAAATGAAACAAGAATTTTGAACCTGGCTTTATACAATGTTCAGATTTCCATTCTGGAAATGTATGCAAATTAGCACAAATTTGATAAGATAATGCCTCATTTGCATACATTTCCAGAAAACTTGTTATATAAAAATAATTGCCTTAATGTAAGTAATCAACTAGGGAACTTTCATGGTGATATCTATTAGTTAAATTTCTTACCGTATTCACCTGGGGTGTCTCCCCTATGATGATATGATAATTTTTAGGTATCATTGATATCACCGCACATAGACTATTAAGGGTTTTGTTGAGATATATCTAAAATTAACTGTCCATGGTTATTATCTGACATCCAGGTATTAGGGATGTATGACTGTAGTGTTTAGGTCCAGACAGATGTGTAGCACCATCTAGAGGCAGACCTACTTATGACCAATCATGCTCAAGCTCAAATCCTATTAGCTTTCTGGGGCAGACTAGATAGCACCTGTTGTTTTTGTTTTCTTATTTAAATAGAAGATAAATAGGTCATCTTATTTGTCATGTCTTTCCAGATTGAGTTTTTTTTTTTAACCTGTGAAGACACTGAGCTCAAGAATGAAGCTCCTGCTCGGTTTGGCTGTTCTGTTGGGGACCCTGGGGGTCCTTAATTCGGCCCCAGAGGACCAACCCACAGGCATCTCAGAGGACACCTTAAAACGTAAGTCATCACAGAGGAATCTAAATGTATCTTTATTCTACTTTACTTATTTCTAAGGGAACATGTGTGATGTTTTATACCAGAGTTTTTAAGAGCAGGTCCACAGCAAATATCTCTAATTTAGTAGACTTTCTACAGCTGTTTTGTTTCATTTATTTTGTTTTAGATGTTTTTAATTTTGTTCAGTGCCACATAAATCACATTGTAGTCATTTTTTAACAGTCTGTGGAAAATGTCTTAATGTATGTGTTTATAAAAACATCTCACCCATGTGTTTTTTTTTTACCTTCTGTCTCTCAGAGTTGTCCCTGGATGGAGAGAAACTGGTGGATGAGGAGGTGAGGAGAGCTCTGTACGGGGTGAAGCAGATGAAGGAGGTGATGTGGAGCAACGAGCAGAAGCACGGACACCTCATGAAGTCCCTCCAACACAGCAGCGACAAGAAGAAGGCACGACCAACTTACCTAAGATAGATAAAGATGGACAGAAATCAAAGCAAGTTAATGAAAGATGTTTACCTTTCTGACAACCAGGGAGCAGACCAGCTGGCGAAGGAGGTGACGGAGAAGCTGGAGGAAGCTGAGGAGCAGTGTAAAGACTCCCTGCAGTCAGAGTGGGAGGCGTGCAGACCCTGTCTGGAGGACGCATGTAAAACCTTCTACACCTCCACCTGCCGCAGGGGGTTCGGCACCTTCCACGCCAAGGTATGAAAAACTACAGCTCTGACTTTCTTACTCTAATCTCCAAACTCTTGTTGCAACATTGATTAAAAAAAACAAACTTGCACGGATGTGAGTTGACACTTGACCTTTTTTGGAATGAGTTGCCTTAGTTGGTGCCATCGTCTCGTTGTTTATTTCAGTTGAACACTACATCAGATAGAGAAACATGCGTTAATGACTAAAATGACCTGTATGTATTTGTAATGAATGACAGTAGCACAATTAATGATTCATCATGGCTTCACTTATCTAAATGTAAATGTGCCACAAAAACATTTTCCTCTGTAATCATGTATTTTCTTTTTAGACCAGTGGTTCCAAAGGTTTCTTTGCTTGTGGCCCATTAAAATGTCATCTAACCCCAATTGTTACATCTATGAGTTGTGAACACTTTAAACACAGACTGTTTCCTTTACCTCAAAGTATATTTCATTTGAATTGTTTTCAGAGGTCTGAAGAAGTAGAACTGTACATTATTTAACAAGAAAAGACTCGCAAAAATTAGAAAGAGTTAACATCATTTTGTGTTTTCTTATTCTGAGTCCCAGTAATCATCATATTACCCCAAGGGGCCAGTTGCATACACTTTGTTTAAGACTATAGTCTTGGCCTTAGACTGGTCTTAAATTGTCAGGTAGGAACAGTCTAATTAAGCCTGTCTGTTGCATAAATATTAAGACTGCCTTAATTTGAGGTAGGAAAGTGAGCCACCTCTCCCCTGAGGTGAGAGTTTTGTTTCTATGGCAACAATTTGTTAGAACTGTTTATCCATTACTTTTAACTAACGTTTAACTTTTAGCAAATATTCTATACAACTATTTCAACTGTTTATCCATTATTTTTTTGGGATTCTTGTACCATGTTCTTGAATTGTTTCTGAACATCTTTAACGGTTCTAACGATGGTTGGATTTATGCTGTTTACCTTTTCTGTTATTTTCTCTCATACTTGGTGTGGCGTCGCTGCTGCATCCAACATTTTTTCTCTTCTGTTAAGTGTTTTATTTCACCCATAATGCATTTCGCGACAGGTTATCTAAGTCAGTCTTACATTAGTCACTCATAGAGAAACTTTATGCAACAGGTCAATTTAAGTATCTATGGCAAGTCTGACTCAAAGTTATAAGACGTCTATTTGTATGCAATTAGTCCCTGGTTAGCAACCACAGCCTTACACAATAGTCAGATAAACTCAACTCTTTGAATTCCTTTTCACACTGTAGGTGGAGAACTTCTTCCGCAGAGTGTCAAAGCGTTTTGGCCCCCGGGAGCCTAGCATGGATGCAGGGGACATCCTGGTGAATCAGGGCCCTGACAGCTCCGACACTGATGTCGACCGCATCGAGGATTCCTTCACCCGCCTGACCGGCAGGGTGGGCATGCTGGTGAGCCGCAGCGTTGCCCTGGTCTCCAGGATGAGCAGCAGGCTGGACAAAGTCCTCCAGAGGGCCTTCCTGAACGACTCCGACATCCTGACGGAGGAGACCCCCTCCGCTGACCCCTTCGACCCCAGCCAGGACTCGGGCTTCCTGCAGGGCGTGGGACTGGACGAGGTGCTGGACTCCTTCTTTGACTTCGGCAAGAGCGTGGTGGAGGAGTTCGGAGCTGTGGTGACCCAGGTGTTTGATGACGTCCACGAGGCAGTGGAGGAAGAGAGGAAGAAAGGTAGTAGAGGGGCAGCAGCTAGTTGGTGCCAGTGAGATCCAAATATGTCTAAATATATCCTACACCTACTGATACCTCCGGTTTTATATGTGGATTTATAATATCAGCTGCTGCCATGATTGGGAGGAATGAAAACCTGTAAAGTATTTGGCTTCAGTGGCACATGGTAGAGAAGTACAGGGTTAGAGCAACTGTAATCTTGGTGCTCTATACGATATCCAGAGCATTAATACAGCAGTAAACAACTATTTGCTAGCGTACCTTTTAGTGCATGTGAGCGTGCCCCTACTGTGTAGCTGTATAGCTAATATTTTAACTGTTTATCCATTTTTTATCCATTACTTTTAGCTAACTATTTCAACTGCTAATCCATTACTTTTAGCTATTTCAACTGTTTATCCATTATTTATCTGTTATCACACTGAGCCACCCGCTCAGGGTCGTGTCTAGAAATGAACCCACAAATTCGCGAAACTTGCAAAACATTCTCGCAAGACTTGCTGCCCGATGACCTCTCCTAACCTTAACCATCTTGCGAGAGTTTGTAATTTGTGAGTTAACCTTGCCTTCTGGACACGACCCCGGCTCAGCCGTTGCCATGTTGAGTTGTGCGGAGGCAATAGAAATGCTCCCAATCTCGCATTTAGCACCTTTAAAAACAGTTTAAAATATTGCACCAAAACCAGTTTAGATGTGGTAACTTTTCATATTTGAAAAGTATTATATTACGGAGATGCTGTTCATTGCTTTTCACTAATATTTACATGTAACAATAAATATTTGAACAAAATGCCAATCAGTAAAAAAAAAAACACTAATCTAATTGTTAAATATTTTTGTGTGTTTGGTGCAGCGAGGGAGAGTTTCCCCCGTTTCCTGCGGAACAAGAAGTTGTGCCGAGACCTTCGCAAACAGACCTCAGAGTGCTGGCAGCTGCAGAGCCAGTGTGAGGCCTGCCAGGGAGCTCTGCTCACAGGTGAAGCACCACCACCACCACCACCACCACACCATCACACCTTGTGTTGACCTCAGTAGCTCATCTGACCACTCCTCCTCCTCCTCCTCCTGTCTCCAGAGTGCCCCAGTGTTCGGGAGCTGCATGTGGAGCTGGACGAGGTCTCCCAGCTGCTGGACGTGTCCAAAGAGCAGTACGACGAGATCTTGTCCATTGTCCAGCGCCACACTGATGAAACCGTCAACTGGCTCAGCAACATGGCGGCTGAGTTCAGCTGGGTGGCTCAGGCTGTGAGCAACAGCAGCACTGTTGGAAACATCTTCCGTATCAGCATGGTGAGAAGGAGTGAAGGAAATGAATGAAAAGGAAGATTAACAGTGTGTACGATTGGGACAGTGAGAGGGAGTCATCATTTACATTTGTTAAATTAATAAAGGATAGGTTCAAGAGAAGAGAGAAATCTTTTAGAGAGGTGGGGAAACGTTTTAGTCAACATCCACTAATAGAGAAGGTGGTTGGTATAAAAGATGACTTCTTCCCCCCTCCAGGTGGCACCAAAGATCCACGACGAACAGAACGCATCTGTGACTGAGACCAAAGTGGAGGTGAGCATCCTGAACTCTCCCCCACTTCTCCTCTCTGTTCCTGGGGAGCTGGAGCTGAGGGATCCGGCCTTCATCCAGTATGTGGCCCAGGAGGCTCTGAACAAGTACAAGGAGATCGTCAGGTGAGAACTATAATGACCACAGTTTTGAATTTCACTAGAGACAGTCGTCATCCATCATCTCTTTCCAATATCTTGACCTACTGTCGAAAAAGATAATAACGTCCAGGCAAAAGTGTGTTTTATTTTTTCTGTGTTTTGGTTGCTTTATTCTAACATTTACTGGTATACTACTAAATATTTGTCACATTAATGCATTCTATCTTTCTTTACAGGAATGAGGAGGATGAGTAAAACTACTGCGTCTCCTCTTCTAAACTTCTACCAGCACCTTCTCTGTGAACAGAACTAGCTTGTGTTCCTGTGTAGTAGGCATAAACTTGTTGAATTGTAAATACACTACAAATGAACTGTGTCTATTGTCGCTATTTATTGAATGTAAGAAAAGAAGAAAATGTATGTCGTTACCTGTTTGTCAAATGGTGTACATGAATAAAAAGAAATAAAATGCAAAAGTGAAACACTTCTTAAGTGATTTATAAACGTCTCACCGGGCTTCTCGGTGGTCGAGTTGTCCAGTACGTCAGAATCTGAACGAGGATCATTGTCAAGAACACGAGAGCTAAAGGAAACTTTTGAGTAAATCTTTTATTTTTTCTGTACAAAATCAATATTAGTTACCATTCTCAGTAATTTCATTATCATCTCCCCACTAGTTCAAGTCCCGTCTTTAGGAACAATCACATATTAGGTTCTCGTGAGTGACGCACAGAAAGAAATACAAAAAAACAAATGTTCACATCTTTGTCCAGCTTACTTATTGAATGACAATAAGAAGACGCCTTAGCATCTTGCTCAGGTCACAAACTGCTGGACAGACAGTGGAAGTACCTCTAAGAACTTTGTTATTGGACTTTTATATTCTATAAAAGCACTACAGCCCTGACCTGACCACAGCGTGTGCGAGGTGTTTGTTTTGTCTGGTCCTACTTACTTCACTCCAGAAGTAATCCATCATCTCTACAACTGGGGATTGAAGTAAGAAAACCATAAAAGGGGGAGCTTGACGCAGGCAGGCGAATACCATTTGAGACCTTTCGTTCCATAAAACATCACTACTTGACTTTGCATAGTTGCATTTCCTAATTAAAAGATGTGTTTTGTGTTGCTTTGGATTAAACTTCCCCTCCAGCAGACACAGAACTAAGGACATTGAAGGCATGTTAAGTCATAATTTGGTGGAAAGAACAGAAAGAAATACTAAAGCTGCATGTATGATGTGAATTTAAACAGATTCTTGGACCACCTAATATGGCGATAACTCACCCACTGCGATGTTAAACTGCGTAGATGTGTGCGACATGAGAAGAAATATGTTAAAGAGTCTTTTACAGCAATCAGAAACATGCACCAGACAAAAGATGCTAATTTCAGACAGAAATGAACTCAAACTTATTTAAATTTCACAGCTGAAATGTCCATTTCAAAACATTTATAAAATGTTAAACAGGAAGCGTACGTTATCACAATACCTCTTTACGATTTCAAGTCCCCGTTTAAATAAAAAAAAAAGAAAAGAAGAAAAAGCGTAATAAAAATCGCCGTGATTTTCCATTCAAGTGACCGCGTTAAATATAATTCGTAGGATCTTTTAACGCGGTCTTCTCATGTTCTCATTCATCCAACCTGATCACACGTGCTAAAATCTTTTCGCACATACTGTTATGTACATCTCTCAGTTCATTCTCTCATCCATAAAAGTACGACTTTTCCATTTACTTCACCTCACACATCTTCTCCGTCAAAAGCTTTACAGACGCCGCGGCACATACTTCAAAAACAACCTGTTGACATACATATTCAAACCAAACTCATGTACATACAAAAGACTTCAAAATCAAACAACTGTGTTGTAAAATGAAATAAAAAGGGGGGGATTTGGAGGAGAGAGGGGGAAAGGTATCATTTAAAAAAAAAGTATAAAATGGTGCATCTGCAAGTAGCCATTGATTTGATCACAGTGTTGTGGCCAGTCCATGTAGATTATTCTGATTAGCAGGGATCCCAGAGCTTAAACGTACCAGCACCAATCTGCAAAGTTGGACACTTCCCCAAACATTTGGTCCCCGGGTACACGGGGGACAACCCTCTACTTCAGAAAACATGTTCTTCTTGCTCTTGCAGATATACCAGTGTGGTTGTGGACTAGTTTGTAGCATTCAAATCTCTTTCTCTGCAGCCTCATCAAGGCTCCCCCCCGCCCCCCCATGTTGAAGTTCTGTGTTGTCCCAGGCTTTCCTCTCCACCGATGTACCTCTGTATGAGTTCGCCTCCATGACTAGAGGTTGTCCCCTGGCTGGTACTGTGGCTCTGTGGCTGTGAAGTAGTCTTCCAAAAAGGACTGGATGTACTCGAAGGTCGGCCTTTCGTCTGGCTCCTTCTTCCAGCAATGCCTCATCATCTCGTGGAGGGACTCGGGGCACCCTTGGGGGCAGGGCATCCGGTAACCTCGTTCGACCTGCTCAAGTACCTCTCGGTTCACCATACCTGGAAAAAACACAAAGAGATAGGGTGTGAATGGACTGAACGGACTACATTTAGGGCTGCAATTGACAATTATTTCATTATCGATTAATCTGCTGATTATTTTCTAGATTAATCAATTAATCGTTTGGTCTATCAAATGACCAAAAATAGTGAAAAATGTTCATCCCAGTTTCTCAAAGTCCAAGGTGATGTCTTTAAATGTCTTGTTTTGTCGGTCCAAAACCCAAAGATATTCAGTTTATTTTCATATAAAGCATAAAAGGCAGGATATCTCCCTATTTGAGAGGCTGAAAACGATATTTTCTGCCATTTCTTGCATGAAAAATTAATTGATTATCAAAATAGTTGCCAATTATTTTTTCTGTCGATCAACTTATCAATCAGTCGACTAATCGTTGCAGCTCTAACTGCATTTGTGTAGCGTTTTATTACAAAATGATTTACAATTTGCCTCCTTCATCCATTCACACATATAAGCAATCTACCATGCGAGGCAGTGGCCGAACCATCACCCAAACAAAATGGATGAAACAGGCAAAAACTAATTAGACAATATGAGGCTAAAAATATAACTTAAATGAAAAAACTTGCTCCCAGAAGGGTCAATATACAAATATTGATTTTGTTTGTTAAGCTCTTAGATAACCACATCAATGTGACTTGTCCAAAGTTTTCTGGTCTGGAAAAAATAGTGCTAAGTTTTGATTAGGAAGCAGCCCAGCCTGAAGCAGGAGCAAATGTTGGCATCATGCAGCTGACAGTGGGAGAAAATGCCCACGCAACACCACTGTGTTAAAGGAAAAAGATGAAGAAATAAAAACTTGGTGGAGCATGGGTCATTATTTCCTGTAAGACTTGTAGTCAATTTCAAAGTTAAAAACACATAACAGGGCAGAAACATTGTTAGTATTTTGTGGAAAATAAAGCATTAATATAAATGTAAGCTGTCCCACTGATCTCTAACTGAAATACTACAGAGATAAGAGAAGATTAAGCTAAAAGCCAAAACAGTGTTGCTTCATCTTCTGGCCTCTTCCTGCCCTTACTGGAGCACCAGAGTGGTGGATTCCTTCCCAAGACGGGAAGACAGTGATCATGAACCCCGTGACACGGCGCTGCTGGAACTGCTCCATGGGGAGCTCAACCGCAGCTAAAAGAGGTTATGACACAGAGTCAGCCCGCTCCACTCCACCACCCCCTCCTCCATCTCTCTGTGGGAGAGTGGGGATCAGATTATCTCACACACTCGGGGAGAGGAAAGACCCAGAGCGACTGCTGAGATCAGGATCCGGTGGCGGTGGTGGTGTGTCGGATGCTGAGGTGTTGGCGTGATTTATAACTTAGATCTGAAACCCACAGCCTGTTATATATCTGAGTGAGTGTATGCATCTATATATACAGTATACATATATATATATATATATACACATATAGACTAAAATAGAAAAGAAGATGATGTGTTCCCATGCTTGGTAGGTCTTGGTATATACCTGCCTCATACTGCTTAAATAAAACAAGAGAACAGAAATAGAGCTCCCCCAAAAGGACTGCAGCACAGCAGGACAAGAGCCACTTGAGTCATAGTATAATTTTAAGAAGGGAAAAGAGCGTCTGGGGTGAATAATTAGACTGAACGGTTTGCACTGAAACCAAGAGGGCCACGGGAGCCAGATGGTCCTCTACAAGAGACGGTGGTTAAGTCTGCCATATGGCACGCTCTGTAATCAGTGCCAGTCGATCACTGTCAACACCAGACGCCCTGCAGTACCGCTCTCGACCAGCAGGGGGAAGACATGAGGTTGCAGAGGACATCATGAGTGAGAGAGGAAGTGGACTGATGGTCATTAGACAACTGTGTTGACTCATATCAGCTATATGTAGTTATGTATCCTGTATTCTGATCTACATGCGTGAGAAACTACTATTAAAAGCTTCAGATGATGAGGATGATGAGTAGCACGATAGAATTATCCTGCAGGAAAAAATGAATTCCTGTTTTTTTCCATGAAGGAAAACATGAGCAACATATTCAAGATAACTTTAAAACCAGAAATTCAGAAAATGGCAGCTTCTTGTGTAAAAATGAAACAAAACAAGACATAAAAACACATTTCTGACAAGTAGGGCTGCAACTAACGATTATTTTCATTGTCGATTACTTTCTCGATCAATCGATTAGTTGCTTGGTCTATAAAATGTCAGAAGCTTTTTAAAAATGTTGATCAGTGTTTTCCTAAAGCCCAAGATGACGTCCTCAAATGTCTTGTTTTGTCCACAACTCAAAGATATTCAGTTTAATGTCACAGAGTTTAAATTCTGGAAAAAAAATTAAGAAACCAGAAAATATTCACATTTAAGAAGCTGGAATCAGAGAATTTTTTTTTTTTTTAAATTACTCAAACAGGTTAATCTATTATCAAAATAGCTGTCGATTAACTGAATAGTTGACAACTAATGAATTAATGGGTTAGTCTTTGCAGCTCTACTGACTGTGTAGCTCCTATCGTTACCTGGGTATGGCACTCTGCCCTTGGTCACCAGCTCAGTCAGTAGTATACCAAACGACCAGACGTCTGATTTGATGGTGAAGCGGCCGTACAGAGCAGCTTCAGGGGCTGTCCACTTGATGGGGAACTTAGCACCTGGGAAAAATAAATAAAAAGAGTCAAGCAGGAGGTATAGCCTTCAAAATGATCAGCATGACTAGTGTTATAACCAGCGTTATTATATTAAACTAAAACTGAAACTAAAACAAAAATAAGCAGTGAAAAATATGTTTTGTAACCTGAAACTAAATAAAAACAATATCCTTTGAGAAAAACTAAACTGAAACGATATTGCCTGAGTAAAAAACGAATACAAATAAAATAAAAATGACTGTAAATTCATTTCAGTTTTAGTTTTTTAGCTCTAATATATCACTACTGAAAAAAAGGAGGCAGCATGAATTTCCGTCAAATCTCGTGACGTTGAACCACAAAACTTGAACAGATTTGACCTTCGAGGAGACGGCGCTTTGAACACTAAATTAGCACAAAGATTAAACATTATGTCCATTCCTACACGGTATTTTGTATGTATATGTAGCAACGTACATTATAGCTGTTCCTAAAATGAAACAGAAGAGTCAAAACGACCAAAAAAATAAAAACAAATTGAAAATTCAAAAGTATTATAACTTTGATTGCAACTAACCATTATTTTCATCATTGATTGAGCTGCTGGATATTTTCTCAATTAATAAATTAATAATTTAGTCCTTAAAATTGTGAAAAAGCAGCAAATCCTCACATTTGATTTCTGAAACCACAGAACATTTGGTATTTTTGGTTTGAAAAAAGACCAAAATAATGAACCGATTATCAGAATTATTGACGATTAATCTTCTGTTGTTTGACTAACTGATTAATCAATGAATGAGTAAAACACTGGTCTAAATATTCAGAATGTATGAGGAACTAAATATGTGTCAGCTTCTGCTCTTATACTTCAGTTCAAGTACGGGCCAAATGTTAGTTCCAGAGCTGCAAATAATCACTTTCATTGATTGATTGATTCATCTGCTGATACTCTTTGTCATTATAAAATGTCAGTAAATAGTATAAGCAAGTTCTCACAACATGACATGTTCAAATGGATATTTCTATCCAACAACTCAAGGATATTCAGTTTACTATTACATATATAGATAAAGAAAAATAAGTGAGAAGATGGAACAAACAAACAATGTTTTAGCTGTAAAACCGGTGTTGTCGTCATGGGAAGAGATAAACTGAAGGTCAAGAGTAGGCGTTAAAGGTTCAAGGTTCAAAATAGATGTCTAGTCTATTTAAATCCAATGCAAGTTCAAAAGCAGACACACAAACCCGCGCGTGTCCAGTTCTTAACACACGCACCTTGTCTGGCGGTGTACTCGTTGTCCTCGATGAGCCGAGCCAGGCCAAAGTCGGCGATCTTACACACCAAGTTGTCAGCCACCAGGATGTTGGCAGCTCTCAGGTCCCTGTGGATGTAGTTCATCCTCTCGATGAAGGCCATGCCGTCTGCGATCTGGGACAGGATTGGACAGGACAGACAGACAGACAGACAGACGGGGAGGGAGGACGGGTCAACAGAGAGAAAATGGCATCAGGATGCAACTAAAGCAAACAGTCAAGGAGAGATCATTTGAGAATTTTGCAAATGAAAAGATTAAAGTCAAATATTACTTTTGGATAATACTAATTAAAGGGAGAGTTCGGGTGTTTTGAAGTGGGGTTGTATGAGGTACTTCTCCATAGTCAGTGTATTACCTACAGCAGATGACAGCCAGCAGCCCCCAGTTTGGAGAAGCAGGCAGGAGTCACTGCACGGGAGCAAAACAATGTACTGCTGTGGACGAGGCCAGCAACGAAACGTATTTTAGCCGCCTAAAAGAAAGGCCCACCTATAAAAATCAGTATCAGTTTAAGTGTACGCTGTATTTAGAATATTTTCACTGGTTTACCTTGCTGTCAGACAGCCATTTCTGACGGGGGAACTGAAGCCGTTGTATTCATCTATGCTCTCGCCAAAGCCACCAGACTCCATTGAAAAAAACCTGTAATCTTACTTCACATACCACAGGAGTTGCTGGTCTACCACTGCCTTGATAGGTTGGTTTGTTTGTGCTATTGTTTGACTTTGGTGAATCCGAAGTAACCAAAGTCACACAATAACACAAACAAACGAATCAATAGTGGCGGCAGTAGACTAACAACTCCTGTGTTCTGCAAGGTAAAATTATAGATTTTTTCAATGGAGTCTGGGGGCTTTGGCGAGAGCATAGATGAATACAACGGCTTCAGTTCCTCCGTCAGAAACATAGACTCTATAGCTGTCTCACGGCATGGTAAACTGGTGAAAACATTCTAAATATAGCATACACTTAATCAGATATTTCTTTTAGGTGCGCTAAAATATGTTTCACTGCTGCCCCCTTCCACAGCAGTACGTTGCTTTGATTCTGTGGGGTAACTCCTGTCGGTTACTCCAAACTGGAGGCGTCCCGACTGCCGTCTACTGTAAGTAATACACTATGAATGGACTATGGATAAGTACCTCATACAACCCCACTTCATAACACCCAAACTATCCCTGTAAGAGTGTTTACAGGGAGTCATTTTAAGAAATATACACTTCATTGATCTAGTATTTGACCCAGATATTAATGCAAGCAGAAATAAGGGATAAGAGATTATATGCAGCTGCGACAGCAACAACAAGTGGACAAAATATTTAACAGAACTATCTCCTCACGCCGGCTGTCAACTCCCTCAGAGGCGTCTCAGAATTTCAACTCGGTATCATTCTCAAACATTTCTCCACTCTGCTGAGTGAGGAGAGGAGAAGAGGGAGCCTGGGAGTGTTGAGAGGCGAATTAAGAGCAGATCACGGTAGGTGACTGAACCAGCGAGCTTAAGTGGCCTCTGATGAGCAGTGTTTAAGTGCTACAGTGGCAGTTAAGTGATGGAGGGCGCAAGGAGGCACATAGAGCGAAGGGAGGAGGAGGTGATGGGTAGAGATATTAAATAAATATGACTGCCAGATGGAGAACAAACTGAAACCATTATTCACAGAGTCTGAATATTTGACTCATGCACACCTACACACACCTGCCCACGTGGAGCTCTGTTTGTTTTATTGCTGATGCATGAAAATCCTTCTCTCACACAGAGTTAAAACAGCAGCCGGGCAGGTAGGAGTGTTAGTACTCAGACGCTGTGTTTTGATCCTACCTGTGCAGCCATGTCCACCAGCTGGGGCAGTTTCAGATATTTGCCATCTCCCTCCTTCAGGAAGTCCAGTAAACTACCTGTCAGGGTTCAGAAGAGTCAAACACAATCAATACATCTGTCTGTATAAACACAACACAAGAAAAAAAATGCAGCACCGGTTGAGACGAGAGTTCAGAGTCAGAAAACGCTCAAATAACCAAAACCACTCGAAGGCAACATGACTGCCAAGATCATGAGAGGCTTTCTTCATTAAGCTCAGCTCAGTTTTATGTTGGTCTTTATTGGTCACACAGACCAATAAAGTTTTATTCTACCTATAATAAGAGTCATAATCAGAGTTCCAATGCAGTTTAACAGTCATACTCCTTCACATTACAGATTTTTGCTACATTAATGCCCATCACTAAAGACTTTTCCTTGTTATTATTACATATTTTAAGAGGACAGTTGATTATATTTGAGTGATTATAGCATTTTTAACAATTCAATCGTTTTTTTCCAGGACGATTCAGATTTATTACTGCACAGTGAAGCTCATAAAAGTGAGGAAATAATAAGCAAAACACATTTATGAGTGGAGGGGGACTTTGAGATAATGAAGAAAATTGGATGCACAACAAAGTATTAAAACCCTTATTTTAGGGGCGGTTGGCTTGGTTTCGGTGGGTTTATTATCCCAGTGGGCAACCTCCGGGTCTGAGAAATGAAGCCAATGCTGAAGTGCCTTAAACTTGCATTCTTTCTAAAAGCCAGCAGGGGGCGACATGATTTATTACCTCAGTCAACATTGTAAACATGAGTTTATGGTCTCTATCGCCAGTTTCAAGTCTTCTTCAATACAGCATGATGTTCATTTAGTAAATTATGGTCCCATTTAGAGTCAAATAGACCATAAAGCAGGGTGTGCTTTAGGGAGTGGCTACCTTGTGATTGACAGGTCGCTACCACGGTGTTGTCTGGTCTGGGAGTTTGTGTTTTCGTCTTACAACTTTAACCCTTTTACAGTGTGTTTTCAGTTCATGAAAATTGATTATAACCTTTTTGGTCACTTAAAAATGTCTTATTCAGCGTACGGTTGTATTTAGCTCCACCCTCTTGTGTTACTTCTGTTTGCAAAAAAACAAGATGGTGACGACCAAAATACCAAACTCGAGGCTTCAAAGCTGCAGATCACAAAGCAATGGGTGACGTCACGGTGACTACGTCCTCTTCTTATATACAGTCTAAGGTTTATCCATGAATGAATAATGACTGATATTTGCTTGAGGCATCCTCGAGGGTTGCGAGTGTTCGCATGACCAAAGTGACGTCTCACCCTGAGGGTTTTTTGCCTGCCTAGGCACATCCAACATTTTCTATTTATGCAGATGGGCAGAAAAGACGCTGAAACTATGCTGTAGGTGTGAGTTTTCGATACACTGCCTCTTACAGTTTGGGAGAATATCCGTTTTACCGCAATGAGAAACCTGTATGGAGTATAGACCTTTTCAAACTTGACAACATAAACATTCTAAATAGGTAAATAGATTTTCCGTTACAAGTTTTGCATACCTCTTTTCAAGTCTGTCTACATATGACTCTGCTTATTCTTGACTTTGTGGTTTGTGAGTTTGACCCATCCTTACCTTTCCCCATGAATTCAGTTACAATGTAGATGGGCTCCTCGGACACCACGGCGTAGAGAGGCACCAGTTTGTCGTGTCGGAGTTTCTTCATGATCTGAGCCTCCTGCAGGAAGGCCTCTGGGGACATGGTGCCCGGCTTCAGGGTCTTGATAGCCACCTTAGTTGTGCCATTCCATGTGCCTGAATAGAAACATATAATGAAAACAAAAATGATCCCTCATGTTTGGAAACAAACCAATGTTGCATTTGTGCAGGTTGAAAGGTATTATTGAGGAAATAATGAATGAGTAGGGCTGTAAAGTTAACGCGATAATAATGCATTAACGCAAATTTGTTTTAACGCCACTAATTTCTTTAACATATTAACGCGCCTTAAGATTTTTAGGTTGCAGCCGACTCAGTTTTAAAGCTAGAGTGAAGATAAGGAGGTTAACACTCCAAATTTACGCTAAATTTTGGCGAGGAAAAACTGTCATGGCATTTTCAAAGGGGTCCCTTGACCTCTGACCTCAAGATATGTGAATGAAAATGGGTGCTATGGGTACCCACGAGTCTCCCCTTTACAGACATGCCCAC
>CAKAOI010047708.1:81735-114891 GCA_916701655.1 Sebastiscus albofasciatus
ACAAAATTTACCAACACTACACTCTAAAGATATCCAACATAGTTGAGCCATTCCATGTGCCTGAATAGAAACATATAATGACAACAAAAATGATCCCTCATGTTTGAAATTAACCAATGTTGCATTTGTGCAGGTTGGAAGGTATTATTGAGGAAATAATTAATCCGACGTAGGGCTGTAAAGTTAACGCGATAATAATGCATTAACGCAAATTTGTTTTAACGCCACTAATTTCTTTAACATATTAACGTGCCTTGAGATTTTTAGGTTGTAGCGGACCCAGTTTAAAGCTAGTGTGAAGATAAGGAGGTGAACACTCTAAATTTACGCTAAATTTTGGCATTTTCAAAGGGGTCCCTTGACCTCTGACCTCAAGGTATGTGAATGAAAATGGGTTCTATGGGTACCCATGCAGTTTGGGGCAAGTCATAGTCAAGTCAGCACACTGACACACTGACAGCTGTTGTTGCCTGTTGGGCTGCAGTTTGCCATGTTATGATTTGAGCATATTTCTTATGCTAAATGTAGTACCTGTGAGGGTTTCTGGACAATATTTGTCATTGTTTTGTGTTGTTAATCGATTTCCAATAATAAATATATACATTCATTTGCATAAAGCAGCATATTTGCCCACTCCCATGTTGATAAGAGTGTTAAATACTTTGACAGATCTCCCTTAAAGGTACATTTTGACCAGATAAAAAATGTGTGATAAACTTGATTAATCACGATTACATATTTGAATCGACTGACAGCCCTAATCTAAGGCATTTCCAATGTATTAAGTGGCAACACACACTGTAATATTAAAAAAACAACTTTTTGACCCCTTTTAAGTGATTGAAAAGTCAACCCTAAAATCAGCCGTCATGCCAGTGATCTCTGGCAGCGTTCCCGTGTGTGTAGAGCCGCTCAGGAGAGAAAGAACACGACAGCTAAAATAATCAGCCACTTCCTGGTCGAGAGCCTCTTACTCACGCCCTGCTTGCTCACAATGAGCTGAGGCAGGAGATCTGACTGCTTCCGTCACAAGGCTGACCTTCATGAATGAATCATACTGAACAAACTACACACACACACACACATATACATACAAGCTCGAGGACAAAAGTAGGGCGATGATAATATCTAATAATAATATGAGGTGGCGAGAACATGGTGGAACAATGGAGGTCAACTGGCACAACGTAAGACATTTAAAAAAAGACTAAATGTTGAACAAACACATAAGCGAGGAAGGATTTTCAAAAATAAGTTGTAGCTGAGAACAAATAGTGTAGGGAGCGACAGAGAGAGAGAGAGAGAGAGAGCGAGAGCGAGAGCGAGAGAGAGAGAGAGAGAGAGAGAGGGATTCCTGGGATTGCACAGTGGAGGCTGGCAGGTCGAGGCTTGCTGCAGGCCAGGCTTAATGAAAGAGCGAGTGATGAAAGAGGAGAGTCGTGTTCACTGAAAGGCCCCCGTCTCACATGCAGGCCGGAGAACTGAAGCGTAGGAGGTGACCTGTGATTACTGAGCTCTGTGTGTCTGTGTGTGTCTGTGTGTCTGTGTGTGTGTGTGTGTGTGTGCGTGTGTAAACCAACAGCAATCATCATTTACATCAGCATGTGGGCCATAGAGGCAGCAAGACGAGCTCCTCACTGAGGTCAGTTCCCACTCGACTTTAAACTAAAATGAATCATTCTATAAACTAACTCCGTTTATTTGCATTTACTGCTTCCGAGTTGTTTTACATTAAATTTACATCAGTTATAAATAATGTACAGCGGATGCTTTGCCTCCGTATGTAAGCGCTAATGGCCGTGTGAGTATATGTCCACGCAGTTGTTTGTATTCTTTACTAATTCATGATCAGTGTCAGCGTCAAACATCAATACCACAGAGCGTATTCATGCATGTGTGTGTGTGTTGCTGACAAAACAAGAAGGCAGCATCAGGCTTTCCGTATATAGTATATGTTTTGCTGAGAGATTTCTCACAAAAGTCCTTCACCCTGTGTCCTCTTCATGCAGCTTTTTACTCTGAGTAAGGAGTGAATTTCACAGCACAAACTCTTCAATATTCTGTTTTTGTGGAAGTGACTGAGGAACTCAGACAGAAATGCTAAGACATTCAAGGGTTTGGTCACATTAGTGTGAATATCACCACAATTCTGGACTGAAATCAGCTAATTTAAATGAAATAATGCCAGAGATTAATTGGCTCCAGCTTCTATTTTATGACTTTAAACTGAATACCTTTGGGTTTGGGATTGTTGTTCGGATGAAACGAGCAATACCAATATGTCAGCTTTGGCTTTTCGGATATTCTACCAGGTATTTTTTTTACTATTTTGTGGCATTATATGGACCAAATAAATTATTAATAATCAAGAAAATATTTCATCTAGAATCGCTGATGAATATAATCGTCTTCTCTTGCTCGGCTGGTTTATAAAAGGCTCTACAACAAAGATGCAGCATTGTTTGATGTCCCAGATGTATTTAGTTTTGTTAATTATTTTTCATTGATCTACTGTAGCAGCTGGGGTGGTGGGTGGTTCGTAAACCACTTCACAAGACAATATGCATAATGTGTGCGTTTTTGAAGCATATACTGTCGTAGCCATAACGGTCTCTTACCCATCCAGACTTCTCCGAAGCAGCCCTGGCCAAGTTTGACCTCCAGTCGGAGAGACTCACGTGGGATTTCCCAGGCGTCCTTAGCAAGTCCCTGAGTCTGAGGCTTCACCGTGGGGCACACGGTCGTCAGCCTGTAGCACAGACCATCCGCGTGTTCTGGACAGGAACAGACATGTAAAGATACACAAGGGGGAAAAAAAACAGAAACAGAATGAGGTCTGAGTTTCAGCTTGTTAGTGATCAGCCTGCTCATTCACCACCAGTTTGTTAAACTAAAACGTGTTAAAGGGAACTTTGTTATTTTTTAACCTGGACCCTATTTTCCCAGGTGTTTGACTCTAAGTGACTGATGTGGACAAAAACTTTTGAAACTGGTCCAGTATTGAGGGATAACACTGTAACCGGCTTCCGCGAAACAAGCTGCTACGGTAAGTGAGCAGGGTCAGTGTAACATTACGTCCACTAAAAGTGCTTGTTTTTGCCACTGACTGGCTCAGATTGTTATTATAAGTGTCTGCCAACATTATGGAAAGGACCCTACAGAGAAATAAAACCTTTTTCTTACCTTTCGCATGATCCAGTCTGTTTGTTATTGTGTCCAAGTCCCACTCAAGGAGAAGTCTTGTTGTGAAATCGGAATATCCGTATCCTCTGGCTCAAATAAATACGGACGGCCATCAAATTCAAAGACCTCATCATCTAACTATTCAGCATGACATTGAAAATCTTTTAGATAACACTAAGCTACGCTTTTTGTACTCCAACACAACAAACTCTGCCTGGCTGGCACTCACGTTTCCACCATGGATGTATTCCACTATATACACTATAACGAGACTTCTCCTTGAGTGAGACTCTTTTCCATAATGTTGTCAGACACTTATAATAACAATCAACAATAATCAATCTGTCACGGCAAAAACAAGCACTTTTAGTGGACGTAAATGACGGTGCCAACTTGCCCCAATAGCACCATATTGCAGTCTGTGAGCAGCTGCCGTCTACAGCGCTCTCCCTCAATACTGGACCAGTTTCAGAAATTGTTGTCACTATTAGTCAGTTAAACACAAAAACGTGAGAAAATAGGGTCCAGGTTAAAGTTACCCTTTAACACACAATCGTAGCTGTAAGCAGAGCCATGCTACAGTAAATGGACTGTAAACGTGATGAATAAAATATCACATTGCCACATAAGAACACCAACAAACTACAATCAAACCACAAACAGAACACTTGACCCTTCATTCCTCACAGAATAATCATTTCCATTCCAGAAATAATAAAATCTTATGGTAATTTCACCATAATGACATGAAGCGTGTTGAACTCAATTTCATTTCAATTTCAGTAAGAAAGCAAATGGATCAAGGGCTTGTTGTTGTTGGAGCCGAATGCAGCTGACAGCAGCAGCATTAACTTGTAACTTTTCTTGTGAAATGTAGCATTGGTATTCTGCACACAGAAAAGGGAGACATGGGAGTTATATTGAAGCCACTGAACAGGTACGTCTGTGTTAGAAACCGTTTCTGCATGACTTCTCAGTTACTGTTGACTTCTGTCTGCAGTTTTTAAAGGCTACACTTAGAGGAATACAAAGGAGTCAATTATAAAGAGCACTGCAGTAACATGAATCATGTGGAAGCGAGCAGGACAGGGTCAACAACACAAGACCTCAAGAGTCACATAACAAACATCCTCTTGTTTATGGATCCTGCCTCTGGGAGTTAAACTGTATTCTTGTAAAGTTTTTCAATAAACAGTTTGTCCTGCGTGTGTTCACATCATCCAGCTGCTTTTCTTGTTACAGCAGCTGCCTGCCTGTCAATACTGTGCAGATTAAAGCGGGCTTAAGACTGTTTTATATTCGTGGCTCTTTTGGCTTAAGTCTCACATGGTTTCGCTTTTTTTGGGACTTTGTCGTGACTGCTGAGCTGCGACCGTGTCAGTGAAAGCACCACAGAGGAAAAACCCTCTCTATAAAACATATGCAAAATGTATCCCAGCAGCAGATCTGCAGCTGAATAATGCATCTTCTATTCCAAGCACTGAATTCATTGGCTAAAATAGTAAAAAAACACACATAAATGACTATAATAAACATCCACATGTTTGTCCAAAAAACATACTCCAAGCACAAGTCTAGAAAGAAAAAAACACTTGCTCTAAGGAGGAGCAGCTGTCCAGTTGTCTAAATGCTTCCAACATGAGAATAAGCTGCTGTACCTGTGTAGTGTTTCACCAGCTTCTGTAGCGCCTCAAACTGGGCCCGAGTGGTGATGTAATAACCTCCGTTGTCCAGCTTTCGGATCTTGTAGTGTTTGACGTTGTCTCCCTTCACCTCGTCCCAGTCCCGGATAGACAGAGAGTAGGCACCTTTAACATCCACACAAAGTGAGTTAGATTGTGCTTCATCGTAATAGAAACTCTCAAATCTGCATCTCAGGCTTTTTAATTCTTAATTATTAATTTTACATGACTTGTTTCCAAATGGAAACGCCCACTCAGCCGTTGCAAAAAAGCAGTGACGTAGGTTACCAAAGTAAGCTAATCGAAGCTAATAAGCAATAAGGGTGAGAATAATGTGAATGTTAGCACCAGCTGAGTCAAAGTTAGCTGTGCTTTGGAAATAACTGAAAGGGTTAGTTTGGATTTTTTCAGTCTGGTGGTTTTGAAGAGAGCGATATAGTGGCTTCTGTTCCTTGACAGAAAGGGCTGTCTGACAGCGAGGTAAAGCAGCTGTGGACAGGATTAGCAGAAAAACATATTTAGCCACCTACAAAAACTCTATATCAGTTGAAGTGTACGCTATATTTAGAATATTTTACTTTAATTCGCCATCAGACGGCCCTCTCCAACAGGGAACTGGAGGCGGTATATCACCAGACCAGACTTCATTCACAAAAACTAGGCATTTTACGTCAAGGAACACGGGAGTTGCTGGTTTATCGCTGCAACGGTCAATTAGTTAGTTTGTGTTATTGTGTGACTTTCGGATCTAAACAAAGCAGTACATTACTGAGCTTCTGTTCCGGTACTCCTGTCTGCTTCTCCAAACAGTGAGCACGCCGACCGACATCTAAGTTACTGTATGTAACATTGCTACACTTACTATAAGGATGTATATACAGTATACTGTACAGGTAGAACGTCATCATGTAGAAACCTACGTCAGGTCACGTGGGAAAACGTTTTTAGAAGGGCTTAGAAAAATAGCATTTTGATGCTAAAATATACATACTTTGACCAACATTTGAATGTTAGGATTTGAATACATAAGGAACACCACTGGGAAGCTACAGAATGATTTAAAAACCCAAACCCTTTAACTTCTAATCTACATTAAAAAAAAAAAAAATCCACATAAATTAACATTATCTGCAATAGAACCAAGTCCACAGCTCTCAGAAGCACAACAAAGGAAACGCTTTCATCATTTGCCTTACATATCAGAACTGCAGCCTCATCATTGCAGTCTTGCTTTCAAGAAATAAATCCTCTTACCTTTGGTCGTCTCACTCTCTCGTGCCAAGAAAGTTCCCCGCTGGTTCCCTGGAAGCAATAAGAGACGCTCAGCGTCTTTGCGGCCCATTTTACCAAAGTACCATCTGCATGAAAAGAGAGAGAGAGTCAGAGAGTCAGACACGGGAGGAGCTCTCAATATGGTTTACTACACAACAACAAGCAGGATTTTCTCATTCATGTAATAAGAGCACGGGTGGTGTGATATTTACATGTTGATTTGGAAATCCTCTGGCTATATATATATATGAATATAGTATAGTATAAACCCTGTAGGGCTGCAACTAACGATTATTTTCATTGTTGATTCATCTCTTGATTATTTTCTCGATGGTTGTTTGGTCGATAAAATGACAGAAAATTGTGGAAAAATATCAATCAGTGTTTCCCAAAAGCCCAAGATGACGACCTCAAATGTCTTGTTTTGTCTTCAACTCAAAAATATTCAGTTTACTGTCATAGAGGAGTAAAGAAACCAGAAAATATTCACATTTAAGAAGCTAGAATCAGAGAATTTACTCTTTTTTCTTAAAGAAATGACTCCAACATATCACTCAATTATCAAAATAGTTGGCAATAAATCGATTAATCGTTGCAGCTCTAAAGTCCTGTGTGTGAAATCGTCAAGTTAAACATCAAAAACAGATGAAGAGGAAAATAAAACATGTTTGATGTTAAAGTAAACATGAAACATCAGGAATGTTTCTGTGGTTCATGTGGTTACCTTCAAACCAAATAGCTTAAAAAGTCAAAATAATTTAGACCATGCTACTATAATTATAGCTTATTATTAACTTTGCTCCGAGCAATAAATCTTTCGCTCGTTCCGTTACACATAAGGGCTGTTACTATTATGAATAATAAGTAAAGCATTAGCTCACGGTTATAAACGATCTTAAAACCAGTTTTTCTTCTTCTTTTAAAAGAGTAGTAAAAGTCTATTTCAAGACATCGTTACAAGTTCAGTCATGTTGAATTGTCTCACCTCACAGGCACATTTTTTTCCCCAGACTAAATTGAGAAGGAAACGAAAATCCTTAACACTCTTTGCTTTGGTCTAAAAGCGAGAGTTGCAAGTGGCACTCTCTCTTCTAGACCAAAGCAAAGTTAGCTGGCTGGTTTCCACTGGGTGTTTTATGAGTAGCTTAAACATTAGCATTAGTAAAATGGCTGTCAGCCAATGACAAACCAGGCCAGAACTGCCTAAAAGCAGCTCAGTCCCTGTCACACCGGATGAACAGCAATGGGAATGCCATCGATTCTCGGCGACAATACAGAGCTCCATTGTTTAGACTCTCTGCCATGTTGGTACATGACGGGTTAGTCACAATGTGTGACTGCCAACCCGCATCTTGTCTTCTTAATCAGAGGAGAACTAACTAACTGAGCAGGGTGAGAAACAGGAAAGGAATGAGAAGTGGCGATGGAGGATGACGGAGACGGACTGACTGCTCTTACTCTTCGGCCTGTATGGAGTCGGCTGGAGCCACGTAGTTACTGGGGATGTAACCTTTCTGTCCGGTGTTGATGGAGCGAGCCTCCCACCAGTCGCCTTCCCTGAAGAGAGAAGTTAGAAGTTAGAAATGAGAAACTCGCACAAGCACGATTGAATAATACACCTACTCTAAAAAGAAGACTGGCGGTATGAAAGTTTACAAAGACAGAAAAGGAGCAAGGTCGCATTACGCGTCATTCAACCACGTCAGGAATCTCAGTCGTCACATATAGAGAGGTGTTTAAAAGCCACATCAAACAGTGGAGGAAGAAATATTCAGATCCTTCCAGTAAAATAAATATCACAATGTTAAAACATTATCACGAGTAAAAGTCCTGCATTCAAAATCTTACTTCAGTAAAAGTACAAAAGTACAGAAGTACTTGTTCTGCAGAAAAAAGACCCTTGATTGACATATTATTATCTATCAAATGAATAGATTGTTGGATTTTGTTTTCCATCTCTTTTGGTTATATGCAGGGGTGAAAGTAGGCTGGTACGGTCTGTAACTCCGTACCACTAAAAGATTCAGTGCTGGTTACGCAGTACCGGGAAGAGAAACCCGTCACTCATGATCACATTTACATCAAGAAAACACTTCTTAAGTTAACATACAGTTAATAACCTCAGCCAAGGAGGTTCTGTTTTCGGTTTGCTTTGTTTGTACACGCATTAAGGTCTTTTCGGATGGGGAGCGACACTCCGCCGGGTCTGACTGCGCTTCTCATGCAGACAAGCGCTCCACGAGTAAACGCCAGGCGCTATGCGTGGCAACCATGGAAACGGCATCTGTGCACTACTGTAGTATGTGTATCCCTGCCAGTACAACTGTGTGGTGAATCAAATATCCCTAATCACAGCTCGATTTGTTGACACACGTGGCAATGTCGTTTCACTTCCATTAACATTGTGAGATAGGGCATTTGTGCTGCATTCATGTGGTGTCGTAAAAATCAGAAATGTGAGTTCCCGACTGGTAAAATTTAAGAGAATGCCCCCCGGTCGGAACAACTCAAAACTTGAGTGCTCTAATTCAAACTTTTAGAAACACTGGGCCAACAGAAGAATCTAAACCATATAGAAGACTATAGAAAAAAAGATATTGTATTTATAGGAACCACACGTGGCCACAGTTCTTGGTATGTTTAACGGCAGAAACTTTAATTTAAAGAGGAGGAACTGAGGTGTAGGAAAAATCGGTCCTCCTCCCACCTCTTCTCTGAAAGCAGATGGCATTTTCATCACTGCAAATGTAACGTGTTCACGGACGGCGATTGAAGACGTGTGTGATGAATGAGGAGAATGAAATTTGTGGAGCTCTGCCTATTTTCACACCTCTTCACACCTGGGAGAAAGATGCTGCTGCTGCAGCAGGCCGTAAGGAAGGAGTAGAGACCAAGTTCCCTTTTCATTATAATCTATTTTTATTTCCTTTATATCTGTTCCAGAAATAAAGGACATACTATACTTATTGTATTGTATATTGTGGACAAAGTTATCACAAATAACGATTAGAAAATGAGCAATGGTGTAGAAAAACCAAACTGATTCCATAATAATGTAATGAATTTAACCTTCGGGCATATTTTCAGCGCACTGTTGGTATCTATTTTATTATGTGCATTGCTTGTATTTTACTAACTGTAAAACTCTAAACTAGAGGAATGATGGCGGGAGAAAAGCGATGGGGACTAAACAGATGGCCCATTAGTGGAACCCATTAACCCAGACAGATTTCTGCCTTTATATCAGACCTGAATACAATGAGGGATTAAATACACACACACACACACACACACACACACACACACACACACACACACACACACACACACACACACACACACACACACACACACACACACACACACACGGTTTGTAAGCGTAAAAAGCAAATGTACTCACGTGTTGTTGATAATCTGGAAGCGATCCCCTTTTTTGAATGACAGATCATCTGTCGTCCTCGCTTCATAGTCGTACAGCGCCACGAAAAATGTGACACCACCTGAAAGCGAGAGAAACGGAGCGTTAGAGATGTGCACATATACGATAGTTAGTTAATCCCACGGAGCCTCAAAAAGCTGCCGGACTCCTTTGATCAAGCCTCTTCTTTTATCTCGAAATGAAAACAGCACCAACCCCATTTGACTTTCAGATAAAGGAAACATTTTCAAAACGTACCTTAAAAGGGAGATTTGTCAAGTATTTAATACTCTTATTAACATGAGAGTGGGCAAATATGCTGCTTTATGCAAATGTCTTCGATATATTTATTATTGGAAATCAATTAATGACACAAAACAATGACAAATATTGTCCAGAAACCCTCACAGGTACTGCATTTAGCAAAAAGAAGTATGCTCAAATCATAACATGGCAAACTGCAGCAGTCAGTGTGCTGACTTAAGTATGACTTGCCCCAAACTGCATGTGATTATCATAAAGTGGGCATGTCTATAAAGGGGAGACTCGTGGGTACCCAGAGAACCCATTTTCATTCACATATCTTGAGGTCAGAGGTCAAGGGACCCCTTTGAAAATGGCCATGACAGTTTTTCTTCGCCAAAATCGAGTGCAAGTTTGGAGCGTTATTTAACCTCCTCTGCGACAAGATAGTATGACGTGGTTGGTACCAATGGATTCCTTAGGGTTTCTAGTTTCATATGACACCAGTATCTTTACTCTAGCTTTAAAACCGATCCCAGTACAACCTCCGAAAGATTGATTGCGTTAAAGAAATTAGTGCCATTAAAACGATTTTGCGTTATTATGGCGTTAACGTTGACAGCCCTAATAAAAATACACCCAGTTCCCTTAACTTTGATTCAATTTAAGAACACATGAGAGAAAAACAGGATATTCCTTTCACAAACTCTGCAGCATCACTTCCAAGTCAGTGAATCAAACTGATGTCACTTCATCTCTTTTATGTAATGAAAAGAGTTGATTTGTTTGTAGTCTGAAGAGACAGAGAGCAGAGAGACAACAGGACTCTGATATGTTTATCTTGAGGAGGAAATTGAACGGGCAGGATTAGATCTGCAGCAGCCCCTCAAGCCAGATTATCCTCCTGGAGAGAGCGAGACAGGGACTGAGGGATGAGGATGAGTGTGTGTGTGTGTGTGTGTGTGTGTGTGTGTGTGTGTGTGTGTGCTTTGGGAGGAAGCATGATCCTTTGTTGTGTACATTTTTTGCATAATGTACCCATCCAATCTGTGATGTGTTAACCACCTGAGACATTTCATTACCAACGAATAATCAAAGAGTCCTTCGAAGCAAACTATAATTGCAAATAAAAACTTGTGCACGACTAAATCCATCGCATTCAGTGCATGTAATTGTTTTCTTTGGCGCCGGAGACGCCGTGCCCACTGCGTTGCTTCCCATATTACAGACCTATTTTGGGGTTTCTCTTTGGCCTTGATGTTTCGGCTGACTCATTTCAAATGTCTACTTTGCATAACATCTGCTGCTCATAACGCCCTGCGCATAACAAAATGTTCAGCAGAGTTTATTCTCGAGTTGTTCACTGATTTACACGTAATGACAACAGAATGAAAAGTTAGGAAAAGGCAGAGGAAAAATGTTTTTAGGATTGCAAATTAGTTGAGCACATTTCTACCCTTCATTTTGTGTTCAATTAAAAACAGCTGTTTCTTCTCTGAAGGGGCTCGGGAACTGAAAGTTATATGAATTTTTTGTGAATAATTAAAGACGTTTCATTCATGTTGAGAAACCTTCAAAGCATTTTTTTTCCTCAGATATGCAGATTCCCTTGTGTCTCCCTCTGAAGCCTTAAATCCTCTCCACAAACTGACCTGTAATGACGCCGGGGAAGGGACTGCTCACAGCCACTGAGGTGAAGGAGGTGGAGGCGCCGCCAAATGGCGTCATGATAGATGACGCCCCACCGAAGGGCGTGAGGGAGGCGGCGTGACTGTTGTAGCTGTTGTTGTGCGTCTTCATAGCTGGCGAGTGACCCATCAGGGTGGGGTCGGGCCCGTAGTGGCCCAGATGGTTGTTGAGCGGCGTGGCGTTGGAGTTGTCAGGTCGGTACTTCAGTGCCGGGCCCTTGTCTTCTTTACTCCTGACGCAACCCATCGTCAAGCCTGCAGGGAGGAGAAGGAAGATCTGATTAACTGGAGTTTGATCTCCTAATTAGAGTTTGAGTTTGGCTGCTTTTGCATCGATTAAGCCATTTGAAGTGTCTACTGTCACAGGTCTCAGATTGAACTTGAACACAAGTTCTGGCTTACAGATTGTGAGGAACTAGTACAAAACCCAACTGTAAATGAATCCTAAAATACAAAATCTCTCTGGAAGTGATTAGATACACACTTAAGACATGAACTACAACCTAGGAATGCTGTATTACTCCAATAGGAGCCATGTAAAATTTGAATTAATTCAATAAAGAAAGGCGTGCAAACCAAGCAAGACAAAAATTCAGACAGTAAAAACTGCCAGAAATACACAATAAATATGTGTGAACTTAGGTATAATCTGAATATAAAATGCAAAAGATGCCAGTTGTAAAGGTGGGTAAAGCTAGGGACAGAGATTATTGAAACCTGTGTCTAGACATCCCCAACTATCTCCACCAACATACTCAGATTTCTTTAGTCCTGATCAATGATTTCAGCAAACTGAATAACAGGTAGCAGAGGGGGGACCAAGTCAATATTTTGCAAGTCACAAGTAAATCTTAAGTCGTTGCACTCAAGTCCAGAGTCCTAAACTTTGGGTTCTGAGTCCTAAACAAGTCATTATGTGCTCTTGCACCAAATGCAATCCCATTTCTGGGGAATTAAGTGTAAGATAATCAAAATCAAATTCAAGTCCCAATAATATTCAAGAGTCCAGTGTTATGTTCAGCAAAAAAACACCAAAAGATAGAAATTCAGTTTATTCAGTTCAGATTTCCCCCCCACGAGTAAATCCTCTTTCCAAACAAATCAATGAAGGATCTTTCAACAACCCAACAACTCCGACGCTGTCAAATGTTTCAAATGTGTCAAATCATGTTTAACAACCATCAGAAATCAACCAATCAACACCACATATGTATAATTTTTAATCTCCAGACGGTCTACACCAACTGGCCCAGACTGGAACAGACCCAGTCCAGCTTCACTATAATTGTCCCAAAAAAATCATCAATCAGCAACGTTTGAAAATGAACAGGTATCCAGAACTCAAGACGGTGTTTTGTTGTATAAATTAGGCGTGAGCTCATGCTTCGTCATTGAGCTTCTGTCATAAATGGAGAGAAATAATTATGATATTGTACAGGCTAGAGCCTGAGGCTTTTTTGGGTGGTCTTGGCTTAACTCTCCCATCCAGAAAACAAAGAGTGCATGCCAACGAATGACCTCACATGACTTCACCAAGTCCCAACAAAAGCCAGTGAAGCCAGAAACTAGATCCTTTTACAGCCTACGGCCATTTCAACTCTCCCCTGTGATCACACTATCACTGACACACATTTGTGAGGGCAAAAAGCCCTTCGGTGTTAAGAGTCAGTGCTCTCTCCTCCTGAGCTTACTGATATACGAGACCCTGTATGTGTGAGTGTTTGCTGTACATCAAGGAGTAAATGACTTCACATAAACAGAAAAATAAGAAAAACTACCTCCCTTTAAATTGTAAAGATTATGTTCTTGAGATTTATTGATTATGAGAAGGAGTAAGTTATTGGGATGTGCATGAGTGTGTCTGCCTGTTGTCATGAGTTGACAGCATCATCTACAGTTTCTGTCACCTTTGGCCTCTTTGTCAAGTGGTTCTGTGCGTGTGTGTATGTCTTTCCAACAACACAATAAAACAAGCTGCCGTTGCACAACAGATGGGCACTGCAGTCCAACACTGATCCACTGTCAGTGACTCACATCCTGGCATTTGTAAAATAATACGACATAGCTTCAAATGCCCGTCAGTGACAGGTCACATAGCGGTATCTGTAACAGTAGCAGAGGTGTGTGCTGCTGTGTCATTCATAGATGGGAGGGCAACAAAGCCAAGACAGGAAACAAAAGGCAGGACAAGCAGAATACAAAGGAAAGCTTTTACGCCTCAGTGGCCCAGAGTGGCGATGCTTAAAAAGGCGTCAAACCATCTACTAATGCAGGTAAATGTGTGAAAAACTGTCCATATTTCCGTGAATTCTAAACTCTCAACACATATGCATATTTAGATTGCGTTTTGAGATTTTGTCATCTGGACTCTGTCTGAGAAGCTAACGTTAGCTCAAGCAGCTAATGTCAGGAACAAGTCAGATGGGACAAGTTAAATCCATAGACTTAATATAAGAGGTGGACGTCATCCTTGTGACGTCACCCATTGGTTTGTTGACTGCCGTTTTGAAGCCTCAAGTTCGGCATTTTGGCCGTCGCCATCTTGGTTTTTTGCAACCAGAAGGGACACGAGAGGGTGGAGCTAAGTACAACCGAACGCTAAATAAGACATTTTTAGGCGACCAAAATGTTACAATTAACTTTCATGAACTGAAAACACACTGTGAAAGGGTTAAAGTTGTTGGCGTAGTAGCAACCTGTCAATCAAAAGGCAGCCACGTCCTAAAGCATACAATGCTTTATGGTCTCTTTGACTCTAAATTGGACCATAATTTACTAAATGAACATCATATTGTATTGAAGAAGACTTGAAACTAGCAATTAAGACCATAAACTCATGTTTATAATGTTTACTGAGGTAATAAATCAAGTGAGAAGTAGGGTCATTGTCACATATACTTCTATACAATCAGACTTCTTTTTGCAACCAGAGGAGTCGCCCCCCTGCTGGCTATTGAATGACAGTTTAAGTCACTTCTGCATTAGCTTCACTTTTCAGACCCGGAGGTTGCCCACTGGTTTTTGAGAGCTTTTTAGTGTACTTTATGCTCAATGTGGAGCTACTTATCATAACTCTCCAGAGTGTTTTTCTGCGATTTTGTCGTCTGGACTCCGATTTGTTGCTGATATTAGCGGCTTGAGCTAATGTTAGCTTCTCAGACTGGCCAAAGAGGTGAGATGTCCAATTCAGGCCACTCACTTCCTCTCTGAATAGTAAAGGTTGTATTGATTTGTCAGTTCTTTGTTCTATCAAACTGGGACTAAGACCAAATCCCCTGGTGAAGAAAACAATTCATTGAATCTCTACTGAGACCTTGGCTTGTAAAGGGCAGCGCTACAACTAAACCTAATGAGGATCAACAATCAATGTATGGATGAACTTATTTGAGATGGATGGTGTATTGACTTCCTCCCATGAACAAACATTACTGATCGAAAGCCAATGCTGAGGCAGCGGAAATAGACAGCTGTATGAACAACATGGTTGAGAAGGATGGATGGAGATGAATTATCATAAAGGAAACTGGGAAATTTAAAGAGCAGGACGGCGAGCCAGACTGATGTGCACAGAACAGTCATCATTAGAAAAGCAAATGAACAATCGACTCAGTTCAATAGCTGACGTGTTTAGTCTTTGTGTAGTTGTTCGCTGGTAATATTTTTGTAATTAACTCTACAGACAGAAACATCTTGCATATTAAGCTGCCACACTGTGTCTACATCTCAGATACAAAATGTAAGAAGTGGATGAAGATGAATTTATAATATTTCGAACAAATACAAGTACGATCAGTTATTCAGTCCAACTCATGGACATTGGCCAGCAAATTAATTCACTTAGACAAATTATGGCCTTTTCGGAAACCATACACTTCACAGGATTGTTAACACAGACAGAATAACAGCTGGTGAGGACAGCATGTGAGCTGTGTGAGCATGGCAGTACTACTTGTCCTGGCAATTTGTTAAAGTTGGTTAAAATGCAATGGAGCTTCAAACATGTCTGCTCTTTTCAGCAGTCAAAATGTTTTTCTGCCTTACAAAATTGCATTATAGTTGGTGCAAAATGACGACAATAGAGTTCAAACTCAGTTGTCTGGCTTCTCTATTGCATCACCGCCAAAATATGTGAGGTTTAGCTGAGATTTTGGAGGTGTTCATTCTTATTTTAGTACAAGAAATTTATTATAAAAAAAAGACAAGAAAGCAGCCAGGAAAGAGCCTGAATGGGAAGCAGTCAACAGTGAAGACACTTTTTTTCTTCAATGACAAGGTAGTTTAACAACTTTTCAAAATTGTGGACGACAAAATGCTCAATCTCAATACAATACTCTCTCAAGTAGAACTGTGAAGATAAGTCGACATCAATTAGTCGACTGACAGAAAATTAATCAGCAGCAATTGCCAAACATTCCTTAGTTCCAGCTGCTCAGTTGTGGGGATTTGATGCTGTCTTATGTGATAATAAACTCAATATTTTTAAGGTTTTGATATGTAGAAAAATATGTCACTTACGGCTTAAGGAAATTGTAATGGGCCTTTTTCACTAGTGTTGACATTCCACATTAGAGCTGCAATGATTAACTGATTAGTTGTCAACTATTAAATTAATCGCCAACTATTTTGATAATCGATTAATCGGTTTGAGTATTTTTTTAATACAAAAGAATTACAAAATTCTCTGATTCCAGCTTCTTAAATGTGAATATTTTCTGTTTTCTTTACTTTTCTATGACGGTAAACTGAATATCTTTGAGTTGTGAACAAACCAAGACGTTTGAGGACGTCGCCTTGGGTTTTGGGAAACACTGATCGACATTTTTCACTATTTTCTGACATTTTATAGACCAAACAACTGATCGATCAATCGAGAAAATAATCAACAATGAAAAAAATCATTAGTTGCAGCTTTACGACATTTTACAGACCCAACGATTAGTCGAGAAGATGCTTGTCTGATAAATCAATAATGAAAATAATTCTTAGTTGCAGCTTAGGTCAAGTGCTTTGAACCTCCTGGTGCTAAAGGTATTGTGCAACATCTCTAAGTAGGCCAAACTAAACCAGCGCCAGAGTAGAAGCCACTGACATCAGAGAGGAAGACAACATAAACACGACCGCCACCTTTGACCTCATCCGGTCGCACATGTCAACCACTACATGTTTCCAAATGTCCGAATCACTTTGTGCCTGACCCTGAAGTTAATGCTACAGCAAACGGATGTCTGATCTGAAAGAAAACAAGGTGTAAGAGTGTCAGTGTAGTTTAAAGAGGGTATCGATGCTTCAAATCCTCTGCTGTGTCCTGGGAACAAATACTCCAGGCCGGGGCTAATCCTGATGAAACCAGACTGCTGGGGATCGTGATGACGTTAAGTACACTGATTCTGTCTCGACTAGCAGCAGAGTGAGCGTCACGTTAATACTATCTGCTTTCAAAATGAAGCCAACTATCCGGATCAACAACTAGAATGATGAGGATCAAAGCACTTCCTGTGTGGACGAGCAGAAGCTTTTAAAACCTTTCATTAGCTATCAGTTTCATTTTCTGTTTAGGGGACTATTTTGATTGATGTTCCCAAATGCTGTCATGTAATTATAGGCTGATAAATATATTGAAAACTCCCCTTTCCTAAATGATTGGCAACCTTTCCTATTTACAGCATTATGCACCCGGAGGACTCGTTCCTAAAATGGCCATTAATAGATCGCAAGTCTGAGCGAATCCACAGAGTTGGCGCATGATCTGGCATGTCAAACTAGTTCAACGCCCATACAAGAGACATACAAGACATGGCCTACAGCGAAATCCAGAATTGATCTAGGGATATCATTTATGAGTCATTAAAAACTCAAAAAGAACGCCACTAATAGAAAGCAATGAGAAGATATTGTTTTTTAATGATAAGTCACTTTTCTTGCTGCTACAAAGACTAAACAGATCATTCTTTAAGGACAACTAGGGAGCAAAATAAGGAGATTAAATAATGACTAACATTTTGATGCTGCCCCAATCCCAAAAACGTGCCCATACCCGATTCCAAAATCATTAAATTAGCGAGGTCATCTTTTTAAAAGGAACAGTGTGTCACATTTCGGGGATCTGTTAGTAGAAATGGAATATAATATTCAGAACTATGTTTTCATTAGTGTATAATCACCTGAAACTAAGAATTGTTGTGTTTGTTTGAATTGGTTGCAATCTGCAACCACACCACTAGACGCCACCAAATCCTACACACTGTACTCTTAAACTAAGTTCCTTCTAAAGTGTTTCCCCTAGGTTGACTGCTTTGACCTGGCAGAGGGGCAAGGGGTGTGCGCTAACTACGGCATTGATTTGTCTCTCCTCGTTGACTACCATACATATTCTTTCCGAAATAAGATCCCATGGGGTCCACCAGAAGGGGAGGGACTTTACCTCTCTTCAGGGGAAACACTGATAGTAGTCCTTGAAAAAACCCCACATAATATATAACAAATGCAGCCTACTACCCAGCCTTTGAACCACCCATGGAGAATGGCGCCCTGAGAAGAATAGAAAAGGCCACCTCTCCAGAGAAAGGCTTCCATTTATTCTTTTGTCATCTCATCTACCTTTTGTTATGGGCAAAGAGAAAGTACCTTGTGGTGCTCCCCCCACGGAGCTCAGCACACTCACAATCCCCTGAACTATACAATCCCATACACATGCTAACACTGAGCAGCACAAATGCTAATCAGGGCACAGACACACCGTCCTTACTGCGGTGGAACCAAAAAGTCCAACAATCAATCAAAGGGCTTCAATTAAATATTCAAAACAACCAGAAGCCTCTACAGACAGGAACAGATGTATAAACACAGCTCTTACGAATGGAGAATTGTATTGTTGCCGCAAATTTAATAAAATGTAATTGTAGTATCTGTGGATAACTTTGTGCAAACCACTTTACAGAACATCCCCCAGTCCTGGTCTATCCTTTATTGAGCATTTAATTCAGATTTTGTCCTCAAATTACATGTTTGACTCCTGGGAACGAAAAAAACGTCCATGAAAAAGTGAGAAATAAGAGTGAGAATATTTGCAGTGAAGAGAATGATCATTCTTGTGTGACAAATTTACCAAAACTAATCGACCTCACAGCAAATCAAATTAGAGGCAGATTATTGTATCCTCACTCAGATGGTTTCCTGAATGAGTCTGTTATACACACAATGCAATTAGCTGGTAGAAACGTGTCATTCTTTTGGTGGCTACAAGGGAACAGTAAATACCGCCTCGAGCTCATACAGGCAATTGTAAATTGCTTTGTAAGAAATAGTTTAAATTTGCATATTTACAAACAAAATTGTATGAGTTCGGATGCATTGGATGACTTCAAGTGCACATTTACTTTACCACATGAGACGCACTATATTTGGACATTTTAAACAAGCTGCATTGACACGAAATGGAAGGAACTTCATGCACATAATCCCATATATTAGTGAATAACTTTACTTCCAGGCATACTGTACCAGAGCACACAAAAGACAGTGGTATGTGTTCAAACAAATGCCGGAGCCAGAACCCATCCAAGGACATTAGACATGTGAGGCTGTGTGCCAGACTGCCAGTGATGCCGTGTCAGATTAAGAAGACACAGGCTGCTGCTTCCCACAGGGCCCAATACAACAATGGTGGAGACCTGCAGGGGGGGAAGCTGTAGCTGTAGCTGTAGCTGGCATGCAGGCCACATTCAGGGGGAAAAAATCCCAGCACTACACATAACCAGGGCCAAGTATACTCCGTCAGAACTGCTTGTTGGATGGTCCAGTATCTTCAGACACCCACATCTGAGTACGACCATTTCTGTAACTTTCCAAACCGACATTCACATCCACTTCACGCAGTAATTGGCGGAGAGGTGAGACAGGAGCCAGGGTTTGAACTTCCCTCTCAAGCACTCTTCTTATGTTTTACACAACTCATTGCTCAACAATAAAGATGTCTGCTTGCCAGGGGCAAATAAAATGCCACATCGGGCTAGTAAATCTAGTAATACACTTGCCCAGTAAAAAATAATTAAGCACATCGTTTTTTCCAGAGCTGATGATGGAAGTAGCTAAGGAGTGAGCCATCTTGCTTCCTTCTCATTTCTGTTGAGAGTTTCACAGTAGTGATCTGACACTTGTGAGAAAATGGCGGCGGGTAAAGACAAAGTTTATGAGCTGAAACACAAGCAAGCATTTCAATTATCCTGGAAACAGGAGTTTAGTTGGGTGGCTAGTTAAGCTCCAGACACACCAACCCGACAGAGAACTAGCGGAGATGAAGACTGTTGCCTGTTGCATCGCCTCACGCCGCCTTTGTTTTGGCTGACAAGTTGCACTCGAACACACCACAAAGACTACAGCCGACGGCCAGTTACCACGTACGTTCTGCGCCCCGTGAGAGGAAATAACTCTCCACACCAGCAGGTCGCGGTAGTTTGTAATCGTCATTCAAAAAGGGAAACCAGAAGACCGAGGATTGCGGATATACAAGCCATTGTTATGATACGTACATGAAACAAAGCGGTGTTTGCCGACCATTTTCACACCACTCTCTCTCACCACTTAGCTTCATTCCAGATGGCCATGTCATTGTGAAAATATCCGTGTATTGGAATGATCAGATGAGATGAAGATGAGAAATGAGAAGAGCCATCTCTGTTTGTCCTCTTGACTTAACTCATTGTCTTGCTTTCCTCACTTCTGATTTTCTTCTCGTGCACTGATTTGTTTAAGCTGAACAGCCAATCACAGTGACTTCAGGGCAGACTAGAGCCGACGGTGCAGGACACACCGAAAATACTAGGTCGACGGACGCTCAGCAACGTCCCCAAATTGCCTGACGGACGACCGTCGCCTTGGTGTGTCAGGACCTTAAGGGCCAACTCACATGTGTACTCGAGTTAAGTTTATTTGTATAAACCAGTTATCAGTTACATTCTCAAGAAGCTTTACAGGCCTGCATTGCACGAAGAAGTTACACACCTCTGATAAGAAAATTGCAGGAAAAAATTGATTAAATCCCGGTGTTCCAAGAGGAACAATGGGTGCAAAACAGAAAAAGGTGACACAGTCAGTGAAAAATTTGGAAAATGTTTTAGAAAAGCGTGGTAGTGGCGTCAAATATGTGTAAATAAAAAGAATATCCCACATTATACACTGTCTGGTGAACCAATGTTTTACTCCAGTAGAGTCCCTCTATATTTAGCTTTATTCCAGCGCATCTGCTTTGAAAAAACGCATGAGTGTAGTTCTGGTAACAAGGTGTGTATTGTGGGATATCTTTGACTACCATGTAGTTTGTGTATAATGCATTCATGAAGCACATCGAGATTACGCAGCTCTCGGTAACCATTCTAACTAATCAGATAAGATGCAACTCCGGACTGTTCTGGGAGAGGCCCTACGACCTTTGAGCCACTGCCTTGTGTAAACTTTGCAGTCACTTGGGAAAAAAAACTGACTCACTCGTAAAAGGTGTATATTCAGTAACTACAGTTCACGACTGAGGTTTTCTTTTATGTCCAGTTAGACTTTAGCACATAGGGATGTGGTAAGGAAACTGAGCTGAACGTGGAGGGAAGGTTTTCATTACTTAATCTCTGATCAGACAGTTCTTGTTATAAATCAAAATGTTTCCAGTTCTAGTTTATATATGTAGGCAAAGTTCTTCTATGGTTGCATAGCTGCATTGACCTCTTTGGGCTGAAAGGTTTAAACGTGAATTCAGACCAAAACCATTGGTGGGGCCGTGTTGTTGAGGAATATGATCCAGAAAGTCCAGTTGGCGTAATAGATGAATGCGTTTTAAGGCTGGCCAGACTCCAAAACAGTAGTTTGTAAAACTCCAAGCAGTAGTTTGTAATACTCACAGGACTTTACAACTCTGGAAAGATGCTACAGTAACAACTATTTTATCTTACGTTGCGTTGCCAGGTTCAACTTTTCCCGATGACCCTGAAGAGAGGGAGTGCTAATGCAATGCCGTCCGGCTCTTCCTCAGCTGAAGCGCAATGAGACGTCATCTAGCGAGGAGCTCGGCACCCGTTCACCTCACAATCTTTCTGATACAATGAGTAACATCATGATATCTTTCCAGAATTGTAAATCTCACTATGCCTTTGTTTCAAATGCAATCTGTTACTCCAACTGGGCTACTTGCAATGTATTCATCGTCTCAATGGTACCTGAAGCAACACGCCCCTAACCTGACCCGCCAGATGGTTTGTTACACGGAACCATCTGTGAAACCGTCATTGGGAAACTGTTTGGAAAAGGGCAGGCACTTTCAAAAAATACTTGGCAGGTGATTGGATGAACCATCTGTCAGTCAAACTCTAGCCAGTCAGCAGAAGAGCGAAAACATCTTTTCCATCGAGAAAAGCCTTCAGTGCCGTTCTTTGCTCTTCTTTCAATGGAGAAACACTATTCAGTTCTGACATAACTGAAGCTATTGCAGCTATGCTAACCTCTTCATGAGAATAAACAGTCGCCTCTCCGTGTCACGTCACAGCTCCTCAAAGGACGCTGATTGGTCCATGCCCTGGGTTAGGGTTAGGACACGAACGCACTACTTGAAGCCTGACAAGATGGGTGTTCGTGTGATCTTGTGACATCGCGAGAATCCAGCTGCCGTGCAAGGTAAACACGCCCCAACTAAAGTCTTGCATTTTTTAAAAAGCACGGCTATTTTCAGTCTCAACACCCACCAAGGCTGTTGAACCTCTTACCACATTCAACATCACAGTTGGGGTTTGGTCAGGTGTGGTCTGTTGTACTGTGACCACACCCAGCTGTGATGTAGCGTGGTACTACTAGTGCCACGCTACATCGCTGCTGCACAGGGCAAGGAGAAGGCATGCTGTCCTGACTAGTTGGCAGGGAGTGATATATATATATATATATATATTATATCTCAGAGTAAGGTATTTAAGTACCATTTTGTTATCAGTATTGAAACTCTGTATCAGCAGTTGTATCAAAGTTTTTCAAATGATAGTATTTGACCCTATTGTTATTTTCATGCAAAACATTTTACTGATTAATCCTTTAGACTGTAAAATGTAAGACATTGGTGAAACATGTATCACAATTTCCCAGTGCAAAAGGTAACTTCTTCAAAGGTTTTTGTTTTGTCCGACAAACAAAACCAAAGGTCTTTAGATTACAACAATATGAGCCGCAGAAAAGCAGCAAATCCTCACATTCGAGAGGCTGAAACCAGTGAATGTCAGCATTATTTTGTTGTATTGTTTGTTTGTTGTAGTTGGGGAGTGTGGCGTGGAGGATTTATATCCTGTACCAGAACATTTTCAATAAAGTTTGGTTTGACAAATTACTTAAATGATTCATCCATCACTACAATGCTGTTTTCCATTGATCATGTCAGCTCTACAAAAAAGGCCATCATTGTACAATTAAGCATAGCGTTGTTCCGATACCAGTATTGGAAATGTGTCCAATGCTGCCCAAAATTTGGGATTGAGTATCGGCGAGTACGCCAGTCTGTGCACCGATCCGATACCATAGTTTATTAACCCCCCAACAAATCAACTTGTTTAACCGGATTATTTTACATTTTACAATTTTTGATATTAATTTATGTTCTTTGTAACTGACGAAACTTAAAAATAAAAGAAAATGCATTCATTCTCTGTATGTATTTGTTCATGTTTTACAAAGACTTTAGCCTGAGCCAGGCCATACAACATAGATAGTAATCATATCACATCCATACATGGTCAGTAGTAAACAGCTGTTAAATAATAACAAATATATATATATTTTTCATTATGCTGGTATCGGATCATTACCCGATATCGTCCGATACCGCAAGTTCAAGTATTGGGAAGCAAAAAAATGGTATCAGAACATCTCTAATTAAGCATCTGTGTTAGTGTTTATTTACATGCCTTTGGGTAAGCGGCAGCATGTGAAGTCCACAACCCAAACTCATGCTATGAAAGATAAATCCAGTGCACAAAGCCTGAAAGCTACATTACGACTTGCTCCGTAAACACTGGCCACAATCACAGAGAGATGAGGAGGTACCAGGGGCAGCGAACCGCTACTGAAGCGTAACTCAGTAATTGCCCTGGCACACTCTCAGAGGCTCAGCTCGGTCTTATCTCCAGGGCAGCCTGCCATCTCTGCCAATCACAGTGAGTGGAGGGGGCCGGTGGGGGGTGGAGAGAGGAGAGAGGAACTTCCTTCCGAATCCATTCATGCCATTGAGGCCACCTGCTGTGCCTGTCAATGGCTAGAGTGACGGTGGGAGAGAGAGAAAGGGCCATCTTCAAGCTATAAAACAGAAGAGCTCTTCTTGTTCTCTGTTGGCCGCATCGGAAATCTGAGGATTCTCTTTTTGTAGTCACAAAAACAAACATTTGTTCAGTTTGCAGAACATGTGAGTGTGTGTGGGTGGCATTTTGACCTTTTGCGCTGTGGCACAAAAGATTGGAAGCTTTTTAATCGGCACACTGTATAATGATACTGTAGAGTCTCATTGGTGCCATGAGGACACTCGAGGAGTATGTGAGGATCCTTAATGTCTCCAGTTAAACTCAAGTCCCTGAAGCCCCGGCCAGTACCACCTGTTAGCGCTCCTCACTCCTCTGCCAACAGACCCTCTCCTTTTCCAGCTGTGTGTGTGTGTGTGTGTGTGTGTGTGTGTGTGTGTGTGTGTGTGTGCGTGTGAGTGTGTGTGCGTGAGAGGGAGACACGACTGTCCAGCCAACTGGGTCTGTACTAACAGAGGGATTACCATGGAGGAGGATTACTGTGGCACCGCAGTATATAAGCACCCACAACATGGACAGCACATGCACAATCAGGGTTAGTAACTAAATGAACACACACACACACACACACACACACACACACACACACACACACACACACACACACACACACAACAGCATTCCTGCACTTTATATTTGGTTAAACACATTTTTATTTTGGTGGAGCGTGATAATCTGGGAAGTACAATTTAAGCACCCCACCACAATAAAAGCATGCAAGAACAAGACTTGGAAACTATACTGTGGCAATGTGTTGTTGGCCTGTAACAGCTGAGGAGGCCTGCAGCAGCTGATTGTGTGGAGAGAGATAGAGATTGGGTGAGGCAGAAAGAAAGAAAGAAAGAAAGAAAGCAAGAAAGGAGCAACTTTATGTGAAAGAAACTCAATACACATATTTCAACTATATAAGATACAGAAAGGTGATTTGTTTATTGTGTTTATTTATTTGCTAAAAAGGTGCAAATACAGCATTGTTCCAGGAGTCTTTTCCTCATTGTTTGCTTCTCTAGCAACTAATCCTGAAACTCCAAGTCCTGGTTCAGGTTTCACAATGAAACAGACTTTATAACAATGCAACACACTTGGAGAAACTCTCCTGATCTCTTTTTCCCAACTTTCTCCAAAGTGTCACAGCTCCACCAGGCCTCTGCTCACTCACTTCCAACACTAAATGAGACTTTTTTTAACGAGCATTTCTTACCTTATAAAAAGCGACCGTAGCAGTGTTTCGCTTCGGCTACATGCGTCCCGTGAGCTTTTCTTTTTCCTCGTCGACAATCCCAAAGAAGTGGAAAGAGCCGACAGGAGCAGCGCGTCTAACGTGGACTCTCTCTTCAGTCTTCCGTCTGTCCCATACCGATTAACTACTAAGTCCTCCGCTGGGATCCTTTATATTCCTTTAAAACCATGAACCACCGCCGGCTGACAAAGCCTGCTTAATATGGCGGAGTGAGAGCCGAGCAAAAACAGTTAAAACATCCACAAATCACCGCCTGCTGATGGGTCAGAGCTGCCCTGAAAGACGCACAACAATAGACCGACTAGAGCCGAGGAGCCGACGAGGCCAGAGGAGGAATAATGCTGCGTTCAGGGACTGAGATTAGACTCGGACGTCCGGGGTTCACAGTTTCAATTGACCCTAAAAACACTGATAATCATAAATATAAGATCAGAATCAGAATCGTGTTTATTTCCAGGTGTAAGAGGTATACACTAGGAATTTGCTTTGGTTTTGTTGGGGCAAGTAAGCAGTATAATAATAAAAGAATAGATAAAAAACTTTCAAATAAAGTAAAATAAGAATAAAAAAATTTTAATTCTACCAGTATATAATATACAAAATAAGCTATAAACATGATATAAACAGATAGATACGTATATATATACTTAACATACATCCTGTTTACAGTCAGTTTATCCATTTGAAATACTGCCTTCCACAAATTTATATTTACATTACTTATTTTATATTTATGTATGTAACTTGCACTATTTGCAATATATCCTTGATGCAATATACACCTCAAGTGTAACTACCTTTGTTTACATTGTATTTATTACATCTACCCTATTTTACAAGTGCAATTACCTCTGTTTACATTACATATATTTTTATATTTTATACCTCTAGTGTAACACTTCTGTTTATATGTATTTGTTACATCTACTTTACCTGTTTTATTTGCTTCATAACCATATGTGTTTTTACCTGTTATATGTTTTATCTGCCTCGTTTAGTCTTGTCAAGTATTTGTTTTAAAGCACTGACCAGAAGTGGCAACTGTGTATCTTGTTGTATTTAATACGATGACAATAAGGCTTTCTATTCTATTCTATTCTATTCTATTCTATTCTATTCTATTCTATATTAGGGTAGATAATTATGTTAAGGCAAATTCTTTTTATAACGCCACTAATTTCTTTAACGCAATCGATCTTGTGGAGACTATTATCGGACTCTGTTTTAAAGCTAGAGTGAAGATACTGGCATCATATGACACTAGAAAACATAAGGAATCATTGGTACCAGCCATGTCATACTAGCTTGTACTCTAAATAGGTAGGCTAAATAACCCTCCAAAATTTTGGCGAGGAAAAACTGTCATGGTCATTTTCAAAGGGGTCCCTTGACCTCAAGACACTTGAAACTTGAACGTGAAACTTGTCTACTTGTGAACCCATTTAGCAATAGACCTTTTGGACCCTTTTTTTGTTAGAATATTTTTTTAAATGCTCTTGAGATTCACAAAAAAAGCTAATATTACAATAAAGTCTGGGGAAAAAAAATATTTTTGTGTCCTGGGGTTTATCTTATCTTGTTAATAAACTACTAAATAACACACAGGCTTATCACCACAAATAATAACATGTCTTTTGGGGTTTGTGCTGTCCTGTATAAATTTGGGCTGCAGTTTATGATTATTTTCAGTTAATATGCCAATCATTTTCTCGATTAATTGTGCCCACCTGAATTTTACACTTCACAAATAACTTGTTTTTTGCCCCCTGCTCTGTCATCTCGGTTCATGCCGGTATGTTCTATTATTTCCGATAACACATGAACGTCTCATCATCTCCTATTGAATGGTTTTCCCTTGTGCCCAATATGGCCGACATCACTGGCTCAGATTTAGGACTCAATCCACCATCTGGCTCAGTACCAAACAAATAAAACCCTTCTCATTTTAGTCACTCAATCAAATCATGTAAAAATATTTTTTAAATTGTAGAATTTAGACATGAATAGTGACAGTGTTGTATTGTGCTCTTTAACCTTTGAACCTTATTTGCAATGTGCAGGCATCTGGCGCCCTCTAGGTTGTATGAAAGGATGAATGGGTCTACATATTTATATTGAAATTAAATATTGCAGTCAACACATGACGTATGATTGCCTATTTAACTTCCTGTCTGACCTATAACATTTCAAAAGGTAATAGAGTGGGCCTGGGTTTATATTATTATATGATTACAAATATAAAGCTAGGATAAAGCTGTTTTTGAGAGGGGAGGGCCATGTTGAGATTGCATGTTAAACATCTTGTATGAGCAAAAACAAGGACTTCAGTACTACAACACTGCAGGTTCAATAAGTAGATGTTTTAGAGATTCAGTCTGAAGTGATTTGCTGACCCCTACTGACTCTGACTGCACTGTGCCAGGCGACTCTGCCAGTGTCCCCCAGGATTGACGTCTCCAAAGAGGCCCCTGTGGGAAACCAGATGTTGGCTACTAAACACACACATACTAAACACACAGACAACACAGGCCTACAACACAGTTCTGACTGTATTTCACGGTCTTTTTCGGTAAATGGAACTTGCTCAGGTGTCATATTAGATTATTTTATCATATATAAATTTGTATCACAGATATGTATTTTCTATAAAATGTATTTCTATAAAATCAACAATAAAGATTCATGCTCAAATATTATGTGTGTCCAAAGTTGTTCACAGGCTAATAAAGCATCTATAACTGATCATTTTATTATTTGATATCCTTTGAGGGGTATAGTGGCAGGAAGTGTGAGCTAGTGGAGTCAGTGGTTCCCAATCTGAGGGTTGAGACCTCTCCAAGGTGCCACGAGATAAATCTGAGGGGTCACAAGATTATGGAAGATTTAAAATGCCACAATAAAAACAAATCAGACGGAACTACAATACGTGTTGTCATGTATGTATTTTCTTGCTATAGGCCTATATGCATTTAGTCATTCATTCATTCAGTCATATCACTGAATGAAAAACCCATGTATATAAGCATATGGTATAGCTCAAATCAAGCAATCTGATTGTTCATAGCCATGATACAATATCCACATACCACTGCTATGACGTCTAATTCCTTTGCACTTTCAGTATCACTCTGCGTCTGAGAAAAAAAACATTAAACCAATGGGTTGTCATGGTTGCTTAGCAGCACGGCAGCACGGCACAGGTTACAGATATAAATGCTGCCTTCAAATGAAACTCGGGCGCACATGTGAAGTCATGTACACAATATGCTTGGCATTCAAGTGGTTAAGTTGTAAAGAACACTGTTGCTAAGCAACGGCAATATTAACATTTCTGTCAGCGTCTAGAAGCCACAGAGGCTAACAATTTAGCAAGCTAGCAAGCGGGAAACATAATGCAGGAAAGGCAAAGGCATAATGACATATTATATGACTAAAATTACAATATATTCACTTATTATGCACCGAAAAATGCACTTCCAAGGCCTCCACCATTTCTGCAAACGTCAACATAAACGTCACAACTTGAGAACTCCGAGCTTTCAGAAACTTTCCACTTACAAGGTCGTTAGTACCACAAGAGGGTTCATGTGGACTCTTCTCATGAAGGTAAACACGACCCCATTTGAAGGCACCAATTGTAAAAAGGTTAGCTGTTAAAACCCGCTACAAAATGGACACATTTAAGATTAACTTCTATGGAGGAGTAGATTTCCCTCCAAAAAATCAACTTGTTAACGGCATGCAGCGCTACGTAAAGAGGAGGTTCCACAATGTTGCCCAGAATATACAAGCAAGCAGGAACGCAGTAGAAATACAATAACCACCCTATCAAGCACCACGACTCAGAAACTATCTGATGTGGGTCTTGACACCAGAGAGATTATGGCCGTAAGTGGACTGGCAACCAAAACCCTAGGACCAGAAAAAGTGGAGCCTCACGTCGCCAAGCAAAACACCTCCACCTAACAAAAATAGGTTTGTCTAGTACAAGCCGTTATCAAAGTGGCCTTACTGACAATGGACAGTTATTCAGTGGTTGCACAATAAATGGCAACATACAAATAATGTAAATAAAGAGCAGAGCAACCACCGTTCTAGCAACCGCCTCGGTATGTGCAGATAGGAGGGTCGATTGATTAACAATAAACAATTTAAATTGGAATGTGTCTATAACTTTCATATACTTGATAACTGTTTTATGAAAGCAATAGCTGTTTAAACATATTATTGTATTTCACTTTGTTTCTTTGGTTGAGTTGCTTTCATTTGGGCATTTTGAATGTTCAATACAAGATGATAAATGAGACAGGAAAGAAAAAAGTGGCTGGTCCTACTACACAATTTTATAGCCTATTCATTTTTTTCAGACTTTTCTCCAATGATTGCTTTTTTCTTTTGAAATACCGATAGTGTCACCTCTTCAGATCTCTTAAATGAAACTGATCTGAGATGTTTAGAAGGGGAAAATGCTTCTGGTGGAATTGTTCACAACTCAGACAGCCAACCTGCAACAAGGGGTCACAACATTGCTTCATTTTAATGGCTCACAACCAAAAAGGGTAGGAACCACCGTCCTTTATGAAACCTATAATAAATCCTCATTATGCAATGAAATAAATAGGGCTGTCCTCCACCAAAGAAATTTTAAGTCGACTAACACTTGATGTTGTCAACTAATCGATTAGTTGATTTAAGCGACAGATCTGTGAAAGTGAGTTTCTCCACAAAGAATCACACAAAAGCACCACTTTAAATATCGTGTTTACCAGAAATGTGCTCATAAGTTTCTTGGAAATAAGTCATTCAGCATGAAAAACAATGTAAAAGAGGGGCGGCAGTAGCTCAGTCAATGTGTGACTATAAAAGAGTTGATTTACATTGACTTACATAATGATGATAATGGATGGACAATAGATAGATGGATGGATGATGGATAGATAGACAGATGGATGGATGGATAGATGATGGATGGATGGATGGATGGATGGATAGATAGATAGATAGAGAGATAGAGAGATAGAGATAGATAGATAGATAGAGAGATAGATAGAGAGATAGAGAGAGAGACAGAGACAGATAGAGAGAGAGCGAGAGAGAGAGAGAGAGAGAGAGAGAGAGAGAGAGAGAGATGTACTTTATTGATCCCAATTTGGGAAATTATTGAAATTTGTTTTTATTTATTGAATAAACAATTCATCATTTAATTAATTTAATTATTTTTTGTTTCAATTCAACTCATTTAATCAATTCATATATTATATATCTATATTTGTAAATACATTCCAATGAAAACATCTTGTTGGGTGAGGAGGAGGATGAGGAGAAAGCATGAATTATAGTTCTGCTGCAACAGTTTCTGGTTCTGGTTGTTGAATGTGAGAGTATACTGACTGACTCATCTTCTTCTTCCTCTGTGATGATGATGATGATTGAACCTCGTGTGTTTCTCTTCTCGTCCTCATGATGGCGCCGTTTGCTCAGCCTACTCGATCTGCATCTCCACCTGCTGCTATAACAGGCCTAATGTTGGGAGTCTGCTCCATTTCCAACATATGGGCTTTAAGTTGGAAGAAGAAGAGTTGTGGAGAGAGAGGCCCCCTCCGGCAGACACTGGCTCTGTTCGTCATATTGCGTCAGAGTAAACAAAACGCTGACGTGAATCTCTCTCTCTCTCTCTCTCTCTCTCTCTCTCTCTCTTCTCTTCTCTTTGGCAAACTCTTCAACTGGTTGGTGGGCTATATAGGTGTGATTCAGTGTTGTGCAGAGAGATAAATGAAAAGGTGCACTGACCTCGAGTCGGTGATTAAAACAAGGACTACCAGATTAGATTCTTACACCCTCCAAATTAAAAGTCTCATAACTTCTTGCATCCTACACATTCTACTGCAAGCCATCAATTTATATATATATATATACATATATATGCCATGTAATATTAATGTCACAGTTATTTTATTTGACTGTGTTATTAGCAAATAATAAGTTAAAGAGCATAAAGAGCTTATTGCCAAAAATGTGCCAAATGAGGCTTTTATCATGATGGAGAGAATTAGGCCCTATTGCTTGCTGTTTAATGCCACATTCATATAGTTATACAAGCTTTTCATCCACTTTTTTCGTTTTAACGTATCATTATGACGATGCAGACAATTTGAGAACAATGTTGGGTGAAATGAGTGGCTCGTTTTTTAAAGCCACGTAGGCTGATAGCTCTCTGAACCGGCATCCTGCGTCACCGGCTTCAAATCAGATTACTGTGCGTCGTTTATTCTAACAATCTAACAGATATACCGAGGCCTCAGCCTCACTGTCACTGCGACGCCATTAGAGCCTCCTCTTCCTCCTCCATATCCACAGGACAATTATTGGAAATGATTAGAAAGAAAGACTGTAAATACAGAAAGCTGCAATTTGAGAGGATTGGTTTCAGCACTGGACAGCTCCGAACTCCCCAGAGGCCTTGAACTTGATCCTCCTCATCCATCCATCCATCCATCCATCCCAGGTTCAGTCATCATCACAGAGGAAGAAGAAGATGAGTCAGTCAGTATACTCTCACATTCAACAACCACAACCAGAAACTGTTGCAGCAGAACTATAATTAATGCTTTCCCCTCATCCTCACTCACCCAATAAGATATTTTCATTGGAATTTATTTGCAAATATATATTAATTGATGAAATGAATTGAATTAAAACAAAAAATAATGAAATTATTTAAATGATTCGTTGTTTATTAAATAAATAAAAAACAAATACAAATTTCAATAATTTCCCAAATTGGGATCAATAAAGTACATCTATTTATCTATCTATCTATCTATCTATCTATCTATCTATCTATCTATCTATCTATCTATCTATCTATCTATCTATCTATCCATGCATCCGTCTATCTATCCATCCATCATCTATCCATCATCTATCCATCTATCTATGTCCATCCATACAAATTGCAATAATTTCCCAAATTGGGATCAATAAAGTAGATCTATCTATCTATCTATCTATCTATTTATCTATCTATCTATCTATCTATCTATCTATCTATCTATCTATCTATCTATCTATCTATCTATCCATCTATCCATCCATCCTCCATCAAAACCATCCAGTCACATGAAACCACCACCAACCAGCAGCAGCAGCATCGATGATCATTTCCCAGCTCTGTCATAATCATAAAAGCCTAATTGGACTTATTGATGACGATGGGAAATAACCTCTTCGCGGTCTCTTGGTGTGGGACAAATTGATTCATGCGTAAAAGTTCATGTGTGCATTCATTCATGCGCATTTCTGTTATTTTTTTATTTATTTTTTTTTTTGTTTTAAAAGGAAAAGAAAAGTTTGGAAGTAAACTTCCATCTTAGGAGGAGGGAGGTGGTGGTGGAGGGTGACGGATGCATCGATGAGGAAGGAACTGTACTTTTTTATTCCGGGAGGCAAACTTGATGACGTCTATAGCATCCTTAATGTGACATATCGGAGGGAGGAGGGGAGGAGGGGAGGATGGGAGGGTTGAGATACAAATGGATAAAAATCCAAGGCAATCACAGCACAGGACTAAAGTTTAGAGCAGCGATATGCAGACAGGGACAGAACACACAGCGCACTTTCCCTAAGACTTTTTATCCTCTGCTCTGCCTGTGCGACTGGTCCAGAAGTGTGTCTGAAAGTGAGATAGAGGCTCCACGGAGGGGAACATAAAGGAGGCGACGGAACGAGGCGCTTCAGCCAGGAAAAAAGAAGTGCTGTGAGAAAGAAAACCGTCTCTCTCTCTTTCTTTCTCTCTCCCTCTCTCTCTCTCTCACACACACACACACTCAGCCGCGCCCGGATCACATCCTACATCCTCCCTGCTGCTCCTCTGCTATAGGTATGTGCTTTATCTGTGCGGATTGTCTTTAAAACTGGAGAAAAAAAATTCATTCATGGAGATAAAGTAATGGAATTTTTTTTTTCCTGCACTGCATGGATCTGCTGTTTTTTTTTTTTGTTTTTTTTTAAATTACTTTGGCTGCATGCAAAAGGATTTAGTGTCAGTTAAACTTTTAAACCAAAATGGGATGATATAAAACAGACTTTTTCTTTCTGGTTTGGATGCTGTTATATA
>CAKAOI010047709.1:0-38275 GCA_916701655.1 Sebastiscus albofasciatus
AAAAAAATGTGAAATTCGTGTCTATGTACACAAATCAATACATAAAATTTTGTGACTATTTCCCGAACTGCTGTGCGACTGGGCTGGCAGAAAACAAACACTAAAGGCATCTCTAAATTAGACGATCCTGATTAATATTTTGGCTTAAGCTGTCTTACAGAAGCCGGCAAATTGCATTTAGTGTAGTGCTAGAATAAGCTTAAATTCCTGGATAGACAACATTACAGTGAAGCATTAATAAGACCATTAGTAGGAGTACAAGAGTCAAAGCCAAAGGGGCCTGACAATGAAAGTAACAGATCTGTGTGGCAAGAATGCTCAGAAACACTAATTAAAGAAACAAGGACTATTGAGTACAAGAGGGAGAAAGAAGATATATTATGTATAGGGGAGGCGAGAGGACTGAAGTGGAGACATGAAGATATTAGATTTTAACAGACACAGAGACACCGCTGACTGGGAGCATGATGAACCACGAATGAGTAGTTGGCGTGACGTTGGGTGTAGCCACACTTCTGCCACCATAGGGAAAAGAGAGCTAACTGAAGAGCAGACACACATACAAGCCCATCGAAATGATCATGATGTGCACTTCAGTAAATAAATAAGCTGCATCTGTCACCGGTCACACATGTCAGCGGTGAAACCACACAAAATTGGCAGAGAGCTGGCTCATCTGGCAAGTCTCTTCAGTAATTACGGCAGACTAAATGATATCACTGGGTCGTCCTGATGATGAGCCAGTGGTCGACACACACGCTGTGTAACTGTGACCTGGTTTGAGTCTGGCTGGAAACTTGTAGAATTTCATCCTCCTTTTAAAGAGACTAGGCAAAGAAGGACTCATTGGATGGGTGTGAGTGCAGGCAATTTGCAACACCCTCTCCCAAATATCTCTAAATACCAGTGTACTTATTTAAAGGAATACTTCACCCACAAAAGAACCATTTGTATATCAATTACTCACCCCGTGTTACCTTGAAATCTTTAAGTACATTTAGTTTTTCTTGCACGCCTCCACGGTGAACGGAGAATCCAGAAAACTCTTGATGAATTTAAGTTAATTTGGGGGTGTGTTTAACGACAGCAAAACCCACAGATTCTCTGTTCACCGTTGTGGAAAGCAAGAAAAACAAAGTTTTCTTCAAGAATTCAAGGTGACACGGGGTGAGTAATTGATATACAAATGGTCATTTTGTGGGTGAAGTATTCCTTTAACCATTAATTACTACAAGAGGCAAAGCATGAAGAATACAGGATGTTACTCTCCACTTTAAGTCTCACTATCTTAAAAGAGTGCTCCACCAATATAGCATCATGGTCAGACTAACAATTAAAGGTACAGTGCATAGGCTTTGGTGGCATCTAGTGGTGTGGTTGCAGACACACCCACTCCCCATGTAGATTCTAAGCTAACAAAAACACAACAATTCTTAGTTTCAGGCGATTATACGCTTATGAAAACATAGTTATGAATATTATACTCCATTTCTGCTAATGGATTCCCCGAAATGTTACACACTGTTCCTTTAAGTTAAAGTTTGGAACACAAAAAAAAGAGTTTTTTTTAACACCACTAATTTCTTTAACGCATTAACACAACTTGCAATTTTTAAGTTGTAGTGGGCTCAGTTTTAAAGCTTGAGTGAAGATACTGGTATCATATGAACCTAAAAAAACCTAGGGAAACCATTGGTACCAACCATGTCATACTAGGTCCCTTGACCTGAAAATGGGTTCTATGGGTACCCAAATCAGCACACTGACAGCTGTTGTTGCCTGTTGGGCTTGAGGTTGCCATGTTGTGATTTGAACATATTTTTTATGTTAAATGCAGTACCTGTGTGTGTTTTATGGACAATATTTGTGATTATTTTGTGTTGTTAATTGATTTCCAATAACAAATATATACATACATTTGTATAAAGCAAGCAAATTTGCCCACTCCCATGTTGATAAGAGTATTAAATCTCCCTTTAAGGTACATTTTGAACAGATAAATCATGCGATTAATTGTGATTAAATATTTTAATCGATTGACAGCCCTAAAAATAACAAAAAACTGTCAGAAAATAGCGTGTAAGTAAAAAGCTGTTTTAGAGAATAGGTTTTCAGGGCCTTTAAAATCTGTCTTCTTGAACTTTCAGAGAACAGCCCAGATGCAAAGACTAAACCTCTGCATAACCTCTAACATTTTGTACAACATTACCTATGTTGCCAAAATATTTCCATCCATTTGAATGAATCATGACCATTTAAGATGCTATTTGTCAGGTGATTTGGAAATGAAATCTACTGGGACAAACACACTGCAGCCATTACTTTCTCATTTCGGTGCAGAGTCATTACCTTGTGGATGCTTCAGTTCAAAAACTTTGCTCATCTGATGAAGAACAACATGACGGAAGTCAGGCGGAGTGTGATGTTGGTATTGAATGGGACCATTAGATGTCACAGAAAACCCCATAAACACTGTGGAGAGGGAGATAGATCAATCTTGTGTTAAGGTTTTGGATGGTATATTTCTTGATTTTTTTCTTTACACCCTTTTAGGTAAGCCCAGGAATTGGAAAAAGGTATAAATCATTGCGGTAAATTTCCACAAAGACCCTCAAGAACCAATACAAGTACCTCATAAAACACAATCACAGAATAATTTGTGGATAATAAATTTAGCGTACAGTCTGCAACAGTGGGCCGTTTCACAGCCACTTTTACTAGAAATGGCTCAAAGCTTTCTTCATCTTAAACCCATTTACATATTCAGAATTGCTAGTGTATGAAGATTAAAGAAAAGTTGAAATTATCCCTACCTGTCACATCATCCAATTTTAAACAGCGAGATAAAACTGAGATAAAACGTTCAAAGGACTGCTTATAAACTCAGGGAATTTCACAGTCATGTGAAAGTAAATGGGTTTTGCGAGCACCATAACCATGTCAGCTTTCCGACCATATCACCTATCTACGGGGGCTCATACTACAAACACAATCACGTTCCCTCGCTGTCATTTACATCTCAATGTTCATTCTCCCTTTAAACCATTCATCCAGCTGCATTTCCTATACATTTAGAGACACATAAAATAAGCAATGTATGGGTAAACCGTGTCGATCAGCACATCAACAAGAGGAAAAAGATATGAGTCTTATCGCTGGAGAAATAAACAGGCGTAGAAGGAAGAGTTAAAAATGTTAATTTTAGACTTTAATATCCCTTCTTCCTATTTATGTAACAAACCATCTAACCGTACTGCAAAGGGTAGTGATCCATTACAGCATGATAACAGTCATTTTGACAAGATGAAATGAGTCAGACCACTCAGTGAAACCCGAAGCAGCTGTCAAATTCAACTTAAATGACGTGACCTGCTAACTAATAAATCAGCTCAGTATATTTTGTTTGTCCTTGTGGGTAATTTAATTAGTTTCATAAAAGTGATGTTGGTCTCATGTATTACGACTCTCCTTCTCCTGCTTCACTAAATATTGCTGGGATCTTCTTCCCGCTGGTGTTGCGGGAGGAAGAGGACTTTCTCCTGTTATTTTGCCATACAGATTGGCAATTCCCCCCGAGGCACAACCAAATATTTACAGAGGCGCACATTCTTAAATCCACATCGCAGCCATAATTTGTACCCTGCAGAGGCAGATGTGAAGCATTCTTGGCACAGAGCAAGGCTGGCACAGCAGGACGAGAGGAAGTGAAAGGAAAGGTGAGAGAGAGTCGGGGTTAAAGAGGTGTCTGGGCACAGCATCACCACCACATGTTGGAGTTCAGCAGTGGTAATAAGTCTGTCGATATTTTGTATTTTTCATATTTTCAACTAATCCCATGACAAAACGAAAACCAACAATGAACTGACAATACTAACAAATGTTGTTTGTGTAGTTAAATCTGCAGTTGGCAGAATGTTTTTGGCATCATTGGGCAAAAATTCCATAATAACCTCAGCATATTGTAATTCAAGTGTTCTGAGAGAAAATTAGACTTCTACACCTCCTCCTGGCTCTGTTTTCAGACTTTACAAAATCTAGCCCTTGACGGGAGACTTTGGCCAATAATCTTTGGTCAATTTGGTATCATATGAAACTAAGGAAACTAAGGAATGTATCAACCACGTCATACTAACTTGTCGTGATTTAGGTTAAATAACACTACAAACTTACACTAAATTTTGGCGAGGAGAAACTGGCAAGGCCATTTTCAAGGTCCCTTGACCTCTGACCTCTAGATATGTGACTGAAAATGGGTTCTATGGGTACCCACGAGTCTCCCCTTTACAGACATGCCCACTTTATGATAATCGCATGCAGTTTGAGGCAAGTCGTAGTCAAGTCAGCACACTGACACACTGACAGCTGTTGTTACCTGTTGGGCTTGAGTTTGCCATGTTATGATTTGAGTATATTTTTATACTAAATGCGGTACCTGTGAGGGTTTCTGAACAATATTTGTCAATGTTTTGTGTTGTTGATTGATTTCCAATAATAAATGTATACATACATTTGCATAAAGCAGCATATTTGCCCACTCCCATGTTGATAAGAGTATTAAATATTTAACAAATCACCCTTTAAGGTACATTTTAGACAGATAAAAAATTTGATTAATTCGCGAATAATCATTATTAAATATCTTAAATCGATTGACAGCCCTACTAAAAACTAAAGTAAGGTATTACGTCTTAATAGGAATGAATGGGACAAGACAGGGTTGGGAAATTGGAAAGTATTGAGAAACAGATTGTTGGTTTTGGTCTTTTCAAGGGATTTCTTGACAATAACAAAAAAAAAAGACTATTACCAGCCTTATGCTTTAATAGACTATAGAGTGTGAGTTCTTCTCAGCACAAAGCTCATCCCCCACACCCGCTGAAGTCTCGCTAAATTACTTATCAAAGATTCCTCGTTGATGATTCCCAATTAATGATGTAATTTTCCACGCCACTGAGCTGACTTGCTCTGTCCAACAACATACGGGACAGAAATACTGGAGGCAGGGAAGGGAGACTAAATCACCACGGATGCATATTGTTAGGGGGTGTGAGTGAGTGTTACATCACAGTACATCACCAGTAGGCTGCTGTACTTTCCTCACATGGACAACATGTCCCAGCGACGAGAGGAGAGGGGGCATTCTGTCAGAAATCAATCACTTTCTGACTTCACCCCTTTTGATTTGAACAATGTTTTTCCTACATGTTAACCTGTATAAGAGTGTTAGAACATGGTTTGTGGATAACTTTGTTTTTTAGTTAGTTAGAAAACCACACTAGAGCTGCAACTAACGATTATTTTCATTGTTGATTAATTTGTCAATTATTTTCTCAATTAATCAACTAGTTGTTTGGTCTATAAAAGGTCAGCAATGGTGAAAAATGTTGATCATTGCTTCCCAAAGTCCAAGATGACGTCCTCAAATGTCTTGTTTTTGTCCACAACTCAAAGATATTCAGTTTACTGTCATAGAGGAGTAAAAAAAACAGAAAATATTCACATTAAAGAAGCTGGAATCAGAGAACTTTGACTTTTTTTCTTAAAAAAATACTCAAACTGATTATCAAATAAGCTAATAATTAAATAATTGACAACAAATCAATTTATAGATTAATTGTTGCAGCTCTAAACCATACTGTCGTGTTTAATTTTATAGAATCTGTGTCTTTAGGTGGGGCGGGAGTCCGATAGGGTCCAACTCTGAGGGCCCCTGTCTCCTGAATGGGAGGTCACTCTCTCATACAAGTAAACATGTAGGAAAAAACTTGTTCAAATCGAAAAGAGTGAGGTCAGAAAGTGATTGATTTCTGACGGAATGCCCCAGAGTGAGTCGTACAATCATACACAAAAGTCTCTTCACAAATAGCTATAAATATAAAACTGAATTATTAGTTTTAAAAAGGGACAACGCTGTCACAATTACAGTTAGAGCTCCTTCCAGTTCAGAACTAAAGCCAGTGCTTCCAGTTTCCATCAAGTCTCTACATCAGTGGCTCTCACAGTGGGTGCCGCCGAACCCTGGGGGTGCCTCAAGATTTCTCATATCATTGTTCATTTATTAGGTGTTTATAATAACGTTTCCTCACATTAGAAATCAGTTTTATGTTCTCAAACATATCAAAACAGAACAAAAAAAAACAATAAATATCAAAATCACCGTATTAGGAACTGCTTAATATGCAGTTATGGCGCAGCTGATGCCGTGACAAACCAAATGGTTGTCATAGTAACAACACGCTTTCCAGCTCTGGAGTTTCTCAGGAGCTCAGAAGTCAGAAAAATAGTGAGAATGTCAGAGAAAGCGAAGGAAAATATGACACTGTAAACAGAGCTCAAAGAAATGCTGATACATCTCAGCCCTTTTTTGCTTGTTTGTCCATATGCACCTTAAAAATACCCTCATTTTCATTTTGAAGAAAATTAAAGAAATACATGTAACATATTAGGGTATTTGATTGTATTCATTGTTTATTTTAAGTTGAATATTTGTCTGTAAATCTGCAGAGCACCTGAGAATGGGCCCATATTATTTAACTTGATATTGATCTAAAATACAATATACTCTATGAAATGAAACCTGCAGTAGGCAGAATGTTTTTTGCATCATTAGGCAAAAATTCCATAAAAACCTCAGCATATTGTAATTCAAGTGTTCTGAGACAAAACTAGACTTCTGCATCCCTCTTGACTCTGTTTTCAGGCTTTAAAAAATCTAGTCTGTGACGGGAGACTTTGGCTGATCACAGGTCATTTCAGAGAGAGAGCGTTCCTATTGGCTGTTCATTCAACAATCAACATTCAAATGTTGTCAGAAACATCTTGTAGTGTACAGTTAACAGTAAAATGAGAAATTTTGCTCTGGCTGGTGGGTGGTGCTTGGTATTTTCTGATCTCAACATGGCCGCCTGGTCACAAACTTTCTTATTTTACAGCTAAACAGTACACTACTGGATGTTTCTGAAAACATTAAAAGGCGAGAAATAGGCATTACAGTAACAGAATACTGATTCATATTTGATCAGCGCTGCCTAGTTTGACCATTTGATTGGAGTTGATTGACAGCTGCTCAGAGACGGCAAGGCTCCAGCTCGGCTCTGATTGGTTGTTTTCCTCCGGTCTGTGAAATCTTGCATATGCCATTGGAAGCACCGGAGGAGACTGGAGGACACGGGAGGACACACTGGAGGACACAGAGGCACATTTTTTTCAGATTACGTGTATCATGCAATACTGTCAAGATACAGACCATTTTATAAAAATAACTTTTTTTAATCATATTTTCTCCAATTCTACCCCCTGCTGCTTTAAATCTAAAATAGTTAAAACCAATAAGCATGTTATATTCAGGTTGGGGTGCCATGACATGACATTTCCTTTGAAGCGTTGCCGTGGTGCATGACACAAAGTATTTCTAAATCTTCATGTGGCTCTGTTGTACTTTCTATTTCCTGTTGGCCTGTTCTTTAACTTCAGTGCTTTACACCCACTCTTTGGCCTTTAGACTTGAATAAAAAGAAGCAGAGTGCTATCCAGGGTGTTTGTATATGAATTAACAAGTGATGTTTGGGCTGAGAAATTATGAAATAGCTCCAGCCTTCAGTGAAGTGGTTGGCAAACCGAACAGATAATATATGCTTATCTAAAGAAGTTAACCCCGACAGAAATGAGGGGGAACATGCATAGCAAGATTCTTATCTGTAATTTAACAGTTAAAGTGGGTCTTGGGTTGTCAGAGATAGAAATGCTAGGTACCTTTCAAACTGTGTTATTTGAAGGAATATTTTCTGAGTCGGTGACAGCCCTCGTTCTCCCAGCGGGTGCCACTGCGGAGAGAAAGTGAGGGCAGCTATCGACCCAGTGATCCGCTCTGCATGTGGGCAGTGAGTCACAAGTGGAATACGGTCCTTTATTTCCCACTAACCTACGTGGAATGGTTTTACGGCAGAAGGAGAGCTGCGTCCAGCTCCCTGGTGCAGTAAATGGCTTCATGCCAAGCTGTGAGATACAGCTCTGGATGTTGCTGTCGATGATTTTCTGTCACACCTCTCTCATCTGTCCCGCCCAGGGCAACATCTGCCACAACCACAACAGGATCAAAAAGGTCACGAGGGACAGATGTTCCCCCTTTTATACCTGAATGTTTACAGTAAATGACCTTTTGCTGAAATTGAGCTCAATGTTGACTTTGCTAACTGCAGTTTTCAAATTAAATTAAAAGCATGACTTACAGTAATTTAAGTCAGAGACGTTGGCCATTGACCCCACAGTGTTCAAAGATATGGCTGCCATTGTCTCAAATATATACATACTGTATATATGGACTGTCGATTGATTACAACATTTAATCGTGATTAATCGCACATTTTTTAACATGAATTTTAATATGCAATGATTGCTTTGTGCAAATGAATGTATATATTTATTATTGGAAATCAATTAAAAACACAAAACAATGACAAATATTGTCCAGAATCCTTCACAGGTACTGCATTTAGCATAAAAAATATGCTCAAATCATAACATGGCTAACACTACAACCTAAAAATCACAAGTTGCGTTAATGCGTTAAAGAAATTTGTGGCGTAAAAATGTCGTTGATATATATATATATAATATATATATGTATATATATATATAATATATATATATATATATAAAAATTTATATATTTATATTTATATACATATATAATACACATTTGGTTCTCTAAAAGTATTTTAGTATTTCCAGCAGCAGGACTATGAATGGGGGATTTACTCAAAATAAACCACAGTGCATGGGCACTGTATAGTTTATTTTGAGTAAATCAAACAAAGTTGTAATAAATAAATTCCATCCAGATGTCCCTCTCCCCAGCAACACTTTCCAGCTCCTCCTGGGATATCCCGAGGCGTTCCCAAGCCAGGCGAGATATATAATCACTCCAGCATGTTCTGGGTCTACCCCGGGGGTCTCTTAATGAATAAATTGCATTTCTAAGAATTTGTTTTTCAATTATGCACACACTACTTTGGTCCTCGTATAAAAGTGCTAGAGTTTGCCGGTGGATTGTTCTTTGTCAAGTTTGTCAAGCAAAGAGGCTACTGAACACACTGAATACTAACCATATATATTCCTCCTCAGGTTGGGAAAGTTCGCCACACATGAGCAGCGTTGTACTATCTATGCAAGGAAGGAACACAATACGTGAAAATAACTGTGAGGCATTGCATGAGCAGGAACTAAATTAATAATGAAGATACCACAACACAGATTTCTTCCTTCATCGTGCATTATCATCCCCCCCCCACCCCAACCCCCTTCCAGCCTCCTCCTCGCTCCCCCCCAACACACACACACACATACACACTGCCACCACAACTCCTCCTGCATCCAGCGTATTCAGCCTCTCATTGGTAGTTACTACGCTTTGCTGTTTGTGCACAAGGGCAGGAATGCATTTCATGTGTCCTTCAGCAACTTGTGCCAGTTTCAGCACAAACGTTGCCCCCATGCATGCGTCGTTGTGGCGAGTGATAGCTGCAGGCGCTCCGGTAGCCACTGCACACACACACACACACACACACACACACACATTAGCTCAGAGCAATTTAGTGACTGTTAATAAGAGGGGCGCAAGAGTCCACAATAGAGTTGATTGTATTTCCTCTGAAACGACGGTCCTGTGTGCTGCATGTCGGCCCAGTGCGTGCCTGTAAATGCACTCATGCATTACAAGGGCTTGACCCAGATCACAGATAGACGTAATAACGCATGACAGGTTGTCCTTTTGAAAGCCCTGAGTCCTAAAAGGCGGACTGGCCATTCACTGCCTCCATGTCTGATATACCCTCGTGAGTAAAGGAACTTGTCTGCTACAAACGTCTGAGTTTCCCTTTAAATGTCACCGTATGTTTATCTAAATCTATAAAACACATCCACACTGTAAAAGATTATCATATATGTATTCAGTAACTGCTTGTCCCAACATTTTTTTACAGCTATATGATGCTTATTGTGCTCCAATTCAGAATATATTTGGTATCGCTGGAAACTTCCCTACCGTCATTTAAAGTAAACTTACATATAAGAGATTGTATATGAAAATGTCCCCAGGTCAAGCACACACATTAATAACTGGGACTTGCAGCTTTAACTTTGACTCACACAAAGATCCAGCTGAGCAAGACGCTCTAAAGTTACTCCGACGATTGTGCTCACATATCACAATGTCAATTTAAGCACAGTTTCCATGGCATCTGTGAGCACATCGAGACTATATTTATCCATTATACATGGGGACGTGTGAGCAGGACATTAAAGATGCATACGAACAGCTTATCCCGAAGACTTTAAAGGTGCTCCTCACCAAACAAACACACACACTGTATTATTCAAACAATCTCATGTCGTGGAACTGTACCACACATTCCTCTGCGTTGAGTGATTCACAGTTAATGAGGCTGAATTTATCTGCTGAGTGGTGTCATCTGAAGGGCATGTAGGAGGGGAATTGGTAGAACATTTACATTTTATAGTTCACGTAACTAAGTCTACTTCGTGAATGGCAATACAAATATCTGGCTGCTCTGATGATATTTAGTCAACAGGATTTCATGCGATTATTAAAGGTTCTCTATACGGCTCTCAACATGGCGACGCAGCTAATGGTGCTAACAGCGCTAACTGTACAAACAAAGTCAACAATGCTGACAGAGCTAACAGTGTTAACCTGAGGGGGAACCGGAGGCCATGAGCTAGCACGCTAACGTGCTAATGCACTAAAAGGCACACAAGACCGGCTATGGAAACAAAGCACGGAGAAGGTCGGATTACAACACACACAGTAGGAGAGTGACTTCATTTTTCATTCAGCAAATAGTTGTTTGCTCTCATATTAATGCTCTGAATATTGAATTTAGCACCTTTAAAGGCACAATGAGTAGGATTTGTCGGTTACAGTTCGTAAACATAACATTGTTGGCCCCTTCGTAGCTTCCTCTTGGATGCATGCTGGCACCTAGTTGCTACGTTTTTATAGAGGTTGACGCCCAGAAACGTCCCGAACACAGGCAAAATGAGAAAATGCAGGCAAAGGGCAGGGTCTAAGACACAGCCACACACTTCTAGTGGGTCTTACGTGATGATTGAGAAGGATTATTTTTGTTTGAGTGCATACATTGTTTTTTAGGTAAGTCGTACTAATTGTGCCTTTAATGCCAACAGTTAGTGAAGATGAAACACAAGCAGCGACAGCAGGCCTGCAGGACGGCTGATACTGGAGGCTGGACTGCTCCTCAACTTTTCTGGAGGTACAGAGGAAAGTGTTCTGCTAAAGTGAAATCATTCAAAATGCAGCTCTGTGAAATGCTTGCTTGCTGACCAGTGCTGCAACTTAAAGGGGAACTACGCCCATTTTCAAAACTCATACATGTTGTTCCTATGGTCTAAGAAAGCCCAAAAAATATAAGTAAACATGAACAACTCTCTCCTAAATCCAAAACTAGAGTGCTAAACCTCAAATTTGTGATGTCATAGGGAGAGATGACACTGAGAGCACCCAGGGGAACGTTCTAAGTATATGGGAACATTTTCTGTTTCACAGCTGACAACACTACAATAGAATAAAGCTAATTTTGGCATAAAAAAAGAAAACAAACATTCTGTGGGTCTCCCATTCATTGTCTACGGAGCAGCTACAGACTTTATACCCTATGACATCACAAGTTTGAGACTTCCTTCTCTGGTTTCTGGCTTTGAGAGAGAGGAGCTCATATTTACAAAAACGTTTCTAGGCCATGGAAATAACATATTGGAATTCTAAATTTAAGTGGTGTGTACTCTTTAAGAAAACACATGCAAATGGAGAAAACGTCTTCACCAATTTGACAGCAGCATTTAGAAAAACACGCTGCGATGTAAGAAAACCCAAACAGCTTTCAGGGCTGTAGGAGAAGTTTCAATGATGTTTTGAGTCTGATAATTTGGTGCAATAACACATTATGAAGAATCAATAGCATGAAGGCTACAGTATGCAGTCAACATATTCTTTAGCTGTTCATATCTGGGATACCTGCCGCATGTAAACATACTCACTAAATGACGGTGACTAATATTCCCGCTTAATTTATGTGCTGGTTAGTATTCATCTCTCCCCATAATCTAGTCTGTTACCGTTTCTCGCTGTCTCCTGAAGCGTTTAACCTTGTCAGAGATAGGCTGGGATCCATTAAGATTTCCTGAAAGGGTTGAGCATTACGGGCTCATTTAGAATGACTTCCATTTTTAATAAACTGCTCACAGCCCCGCAGATCAGATACCGAGGAGGTGCACTTAACAATGCCGGAGAGATAGATATGCCTCATAATTTATATTACACAAAAGCTTAGGGAATCATACCAGCGCGCCCTCCATGATTTTCCCCCCCCTTTTCATTTTGTTCTGCTCCTTCCTCCTCTTTGTGAAAGCTCTTTTCACGCCACTCGCTCTTAGTTTGACATTATTCAACATGTGTAAAAGCTGCCTCGTCATCTTTTCAGGTTCGCCCTGCTGAAGCCGGGGTGATTTTTTATATGCTGCAATACTGTTTACCTTTCTTTTTTTTTTTTTACAGACTTGGGTTATTTGTTTGTACGCGGCGTCACCGCTGCCAACTGTATCTATAACAGTCTGAACGGGCTTGTTAAAGGGGATGTTACTGTCCTGTGGATATTACTCACCGGTGATTTTACATTTTTATAACACACTGGTGTTTGTATCACTGCACAATCATGCCTAAAGAGGGACGTGTGCAGAAAGGTAATGATCATATCTCAGCTGAACCAGAAATGATGGGATAAGAATAAAGCGGACAGGGTTAACAGACAGTGAGAGGGGTGATGGTGGGTGCCAGAGGGTAGGGTGAGGTTAATGGAACTGGTGGAGTAAAAAGCGCAGAGAAGGCTGTTTAAATGGTATGTGAATTGAAAATGCCTTTTTAGCTGCTGAATCAATACGCGGTTTCTGTGCTCTGAGAACCTGTCGGCTAGTAAAGGGGTGAAGAGAAACTCTAAGTAAAGACCTTTCTATCTACTACGTGCCTCTTCCACACTCATAACAGAAATCCCATTGTATCGACATATTCATAAGGCGTCTCCGGTTCACTATCTTTATTTTTTTATTTCTCGGCTCCATTGCTATCCTCTCAGTCAATATAGCAAAGAAATATGCTGCCGGAGAAGTATATACGTCTTTATCCTCTCGGTATCTCTGGGGTCGACCTGCATGATTAAGTGAAAGCGGCTGTGTGCGCACGGACGTGAGTCAGTTTTCTGACATCTATTCACAGATGTTAGCTACTGCAAAATTAAAGTTGCTTGTGTAAATGCCACTGAATCAGAGGAGGGCATGGTTAAGAGCGAGGAAGTAGGCGCACAACGACAGAAAAGAACCAGTCTTACTTGTCCTCCAACACAAGGTTATCGGCCAGTGATGCACTCTGTGACTCGTGGAGCGATTTCATAAAGCATGCTAACACTATGGGTGTAAGAAAATACACACGAGTATCTCGATATTATGTTTTGTGATACTGTCGATTCTCCAAAACGCTGAATTGATTTTTAAATAACCTCTTAAAAATCGGTCCGTTGGTGGACTCTGCATTCTGTATTTTGGAGGTTGTAGCAGGCTTCGTTTTAAGAGTGAAGATACTGAAAACCTAAAGAATCCATCAGTACCAACCATGTCATACTTGCAAGTCGCAAAGGAGGCTAAATAACACTCCAAAATCACATTAAATTTTGGCGAGGAAAAACTGACATGGCCATTTTAAAAGGGGTGCCTTGACCTCTGACCTCAAGATATGTGAATGAAAATGGATTCTATGGGTACCCACAATTCTCCCCTTTACAGACTCGCCCACTTTATGATAATCACATGCAGTTTGGGACAAAAACCAGGCAGTTTGCATGCAGCATAAATGTCTTTTCACTAATGTTCACCTATTCTTAAATGGTGTATTTGAATATTTCTGCATACTGGGGTCCCTAAACAGTCTTGGAATTACATAAATTGGGTATCACTGTAAAACTGAGACTCTTGTGGATCCAATCAGTCCAATTGTAATCATGTGTAATGATGTTAATCCCCATAGTTTCATACTTTTCATAGCTTCATTTCACACAATGACTTTGTTTACTCAGATTTTTAAACATATGGTGGTGTGTCTTTATACTATGACAACTTTCCTAAAATTAGATTTGAAAAAATATATATCGCCTTGCTTACAGTATCGTAATATATCACAATATATTTAATTGTTACCCCAGTATCATTCTTGCCAATACACAGCCCTAGCTAACACCACAATACAGAGAGAAAGATGACTCACTTATTAACTGAAAAGTATTAATTTACATATTGCTGTTAATTTACAAACTGTCACTGCCAGGTGAGAACCTCTTAACTGCTTGTTTTTAATTTCTAACTTCAATTAAAAGACCCTGTAAGCTGTGAAAATTCGGTGACCCCTGGGTTAATGAAACCTCTTCAACACAATGACATAAACTCAAACTAAAAATGCACGGTCATCCAGTTCAAAACAAAGTCCCTGACATTTTTGGAGATCAACAGTAATTTTTTAAACAATGGCTGTATCGTGACACATTTAGTGTTCCTTCTTGTGTAGGCATTAATTTCTCCTGCTAAAGCAACAACACGCTGGAAAAGGTTTAAAGGGGACATATCATGAAAAACGTTTTCAGTGTTTGTGCACATACATTTGGGTATCTGGAGTGTCTACCAACCCACTAACTGTGAAATAAGACAACCCAGTCCTAGATCAGAAAACATGTGATTCAACAAGTCAATTAGATTTAGCTCCCCAGCTCCTCAGAATGCATGCCTCAATAGTATCTTTCATTAGATGTTCACTGCTAATTTCAAACTCACTGCAGGTTTTCTGTCAAGTTTTTGATGTCTCAAGCCCAACTCAAGATAACCCTGATGACATCACTATATGACATCATCCGGGTTATTTTCTTGAGGCTTTAGAAAGCTCCTCAAACAAGTCACAGACGACATTCAACGGGCTGAGTTGTACTCCCAGTGATGAGGAAACTGACCTTCATATGTAAAATCGATGGAGTGCCCCTTTAAATTTACTTGTCAATTTACTTGTCACATCAACCTTATATTGTAATCTATTCCTGTCTTTAGTATAGTAGTACTGTACAGTTTTCCATCATATGGCAAAAGTCAATATAGTGAGCTCCATGGGGAAGCAAGGGGCATCCACCCTTGCTTCCCCATGGAGCTCGTACACAACTCAAACACACTGTGATTACTGAACTGTTTAACAGAAGAATCTAAGACCACATCTTTATGTGTGATCTGCTCTGAAAACTCATCAATAAGTGAGTTCCTGGTGTGACTGGCAAACGTTTCCCCCCTTTTGTTTGGGTACGCCAGTCGACTGAAAGACGTGCACTCAGTTCTTGGGTCGCTTCCAAGTCGACTTACGGACTGTAATTGATGATTTTGAGCAAGTGTTCCATCCAGATCCGTCTTTGTCATGCTCAATATATTACATTTATTCTGCGCAAATCATCCACCCGGGGATTGATTTGATTAATGACTCAATGACACATTATATTCATGTTATCCATCGCTTCTCAATTGCTCACTGTGGCTCTGGCGCTGCCCCGTGCCAAGCACCCTACTGACCCCCGGTGGTGTGGAATTTATGGTGCAGCGCTCAGGACCACGGACAGCGTCAGAGTTCATGAAACTTATCAGGGAACTAATAGAGCATGGGCGTGGGCAACATTTTGTGACATGTACATAGTATCACAAATCACATATTTTAATAGCCTGTTAAATATTTCATTAAGCACTCTCATCAGTTAAGACACTTAGTGTACGTTTTTTAACATAAAGCTTACACTGGACAGCTGCACAAGAGCGGCTATTCTCCCATATGCAGCACAGGCCTGTTTTTAGTGCATTTCATTGCTTCATTAAAGCTGCAAGGTCTTACACTACGAGGAAATGGAACACAAAATATTGCTGTTCACGACTGTAAATGGATTGAATCTCGAAGGTCTTTTATTTTTTGGTACACTGCAAATTGTTACGATAGAGCTAATAACAGCTTTTATGGCACTCTCATGGGTGTCTGCGGAACTGTTAATAAGCTTAAGATGACACTTTAATTCTGCCCTCTAATTAATATTTAATTCCCTACAAAATCTAAACATAGTTTCAATTTACCATGCCAACAGAGCTGTTTTCCCCCCCAACACGTTGTTGGCTTTCATTCTTGTTGTGTATGAAAGTGTGAGCTTCATGAGTAAACATTTGCTTCCTCCTGCAGAGACAAAAGTCTTGCCCTTCAGAAAGTGCAGCTGCTTGTAAGCGATGCGGTGCCAATAACAGCGGCCTTTGCTGCAGCGCGCAGTCTGTAGAATATGTGAAGCGAAGAGTTTGATTAGCCCAGAGGCTCGGCTGGGAATTAATCTGCTGCCAGCGATCAATGAGCGGGCTGCAAAGCATGCCAATCAGTTTTATTGGTTTCTCCTTGCCTTTGTGTTATCACATGCATCATCACCACCGATATAATATCACCTTCTGTGGCTCCATGGCAATGTCGGTCTCTGGGTCCACCGCTTAGGTTCAGACTATCTCAACAGCTATTCCGTGGATTACTTTGACATCTGGTGGAGATGTTCATGGTGCACAGCAGGGTTATTATAGTAAAACTGAAACGAAAATGAAAACGAAGATAAGCAGTGAAAAATATTGTTAGTAAACTGAAACTAAAAAAAAAACTATAATCCTTAAGAAAAAATCTAACTAAACTGAATATTGCCTGGGTAAAAAACTAATAAAAATAAAATAAAACTGAACGTAAATTCACTTCGGTTTTTTTAGCTATAGTATATCACTGCCAAAAAAGGAGACAGCATGAATTTCCATCGACTCCATCAACGGACTTGACGTTTCAGGAGATGGTGCTTTGCTGCAATTGCTTCACTAAAGTAGATTAACATTGTGGCAATTCCCCCACAGTTCTCCAACCACGGATTTTGCATGTATAGCTACATAGGCTACTTCTGAGACATTAGAGCTGACACTCACAAAAACAAACTAAAACTACTCTCGTGTGTACTATGTAATGTGTAAATATAACCCCTTCGGGAATCAAAAAAATAAATAAAAAAATAAAAAATAAATATTAGGGCTGTCAATCGATTAAAATATTTAATCGCAATTAATCGCATGATTGTCCATAATTAATCGTGATTAATCACATATCAATCACACATTTTTAATCAGTTCAAAATAAACCTGAAAGGGAGATCTGTCAAGTATTTAATATTCTTATCAACATGGGAGTGGGCAAATATGCTTGCTTTATGCAAATGTATGTATATATATTGTCCAGATACCCTCACAGGTACTGCATTTAGCATAAAAAATATGCTCATGGCAAACTGCAGCCCAACAGGCAACAGCAGCTGTCAGTGTGTCAGTGTGCTGACTTGACTATGACTTGCCCCAAACTGCATGTAATTATCATAAAGTGAGCATGTCTGTAAAGGGGAGACTCGTGGGTACCCATAGAACCCATTTTCATTCACATATCTTGAGGTCAGAGGTCAAAGGGATCCCTTTGAAAATGGCCATGACAGTTTTTCCTCGCCAAAATTTAGCTTAAGTTTGGAGCGTTATTTATCCTCCTTCCTGACAAGCTAGTATGACATGGTTGGTACCTTTCTTATTCCTTAGGTGTCCTAGTTTCATGTGATGCCAGTATCACTCTATTATTCTAGCTTTAAAACTGAGCCCACAACAACCTCCAGAAGATTGATTGCGTTAAAGAAATTAGTGTCATTAAAACAAATTTGCTTTATTGCATTAAAGAGATTAGTGGCAATAAAACGAATTTGCGCGTTATCGCTATTATATACCTTTATGACCAAACACCGGCAAAACCAATGACATTTCCACCAGCCTCAGCTGTATTTCATGTTTAGTGCCGATTAGCAAATGTTAGCATGACGGTGAACATATTAAACCTGCTAAAAAATCAGCAATCAGTGCTTCTCTTTAGGGCCACGAACCCTTTGCAATGTCTTTCACAGGCTTGGTGGTACATGAGAAAGGGTGTAATTAAGTGAGAAGGTGTAATTTAGTGTCTCGTCCTGTGTAATGAAGTCTTGGTATCATTAGGTGGCCATTGCGTCCTTTCCTGTCCCGTCCTGTGTCGTCCGTGTCCTGTTCGTCATGTCCTGTGCTGTTAATTGGTGTCTTGTACTGAGCAATGTTTCAAACATTCATGTGGTCTAATGGGGGGCATGTAGCCTGTCTAATCCAGCACCTCTGACCGTCATGCATCACATCATTTAGTTAGAGTAATAGGTCAATAAAGTAATCCAATGTTAGGCATTAAGCATCTTATGAGTGACGTATTCATATCTTTCACAGAAGGGAACACCTGACCCGGGATGAAACGAAGGGACAGATAAAACAGGACACAAAGGACACAGGGCAGCACGCAGCAGCCACCTAATGGTACAGTAAACTCATTACACACAAAGGGGATAGTGTAGCTCCCTGCAAGCAGTAGAGAAACTAAGAAATAAAGCTGAAGGGTCATGAGACCACATGTGCATTTATATAAGAATCAGCTTGTGTGGCTGTTCAGAAAGACAAATAGAATAGCATGCAAAGTGAAAAAACAACTGTACAAAGCAGTTCAATGTTAAGCAGCTCAGCTGTACTATTCGCTGCATAGAAATAACAGCAGGATAGAGGGAATGGTGGAAAACAAACTATTACACAAGAGGTTGAAATCCCTCCGCTTACTCCTCTGTTCTTGCCCCCTAACAAACTGTTACTGCAAATGTTTTGTAGATTTAAACAGTTACAAGGCAGAAGAACTTCAAGGTCAATCTGAAGAACAGAAATAAATAAGGAATAAATGCTGGAAAGAGTACTAGAATATTGTACTCAAGTAAAAGTAGCCTACTGTTAGTTTGAAGAAAGTAAAAGAACTGGTGTAAAGAAAAACTTAAATACAAGTAAAAAGGGAATTAAGGTTATGATGATATATGGTTTTCTTTGGCTACGAAGTAAATTGCATTACATGTCAGCGTAGTGGAATAACACCAGCAACATGAGCCCTAACGTCCAAAACAACAATACATTTATTTTCCATAAACGGCACTTTTCAGCCTGTGTGTACAACTGATTATAAATTATAAATATACAATCGCTCTCCTCAATGTAGCCTCACTAGGAATAACCAGAAAACAACAACAAAAATTAGCTATAATAATTAACAAGTAGACACAGCGGCAGGTGCAACAAGCGTCATTAAGCCACATAAGTTAAATTCTTCTTATAGAACCAACAGTAGAATAAAACACCACCAAACCAGACAACACATAGATGGAACGTATGTAATGTGTAAGGTATAAACAAGGAGACTGTACAGTTTTTATACACCACATAATGCACTAACAATGCTACCCTGCGAGGCAACGCAGTGCTGTTGATGTTCTCATCAGTGAGTGTGTTGTTGTACTCACCTTTCTGAATGGCATTCTGGGAGTCTCGTGCACCACGAAGTCCTTCTCGGTCTGCTTTAGGTTCTCAGCAGGCTCGTGTCTAAAGGCGTTGGATCAGAGCACTGTCATCCACTGCCTGATTTGCTGCCTGTCTATTTGACAATGCTCAACGCCATTGGATCAAGGCGCTGTCAATAGTTGCTTGATTTGCAACGCGGAATCACAGTATCACATTTTTCACAACCGTCAAACAGGAGGAGAGACACAACTCAAGACTTTTTCGGCAAATTAACAACACAACATCTCTGTCATGGTATGCACACACTCAATTAGATATTTTTTAAATATGTGGATTGGGGAGTTGTGGTTCTCTGCTGCAATAATTGGCACATGTTTTATAAGCCAATTTCCAACGCTGTATTTATTTCTGAAGGAATTTTCTAATTTCCCATGGGCTTGACTTGGTCCCCCCATGTGCCACCTCATTTAAAATCTTGGATTCGCCCCTGCTTCTCAGCTCCTTCATTCTCAAATATGAATATGTAAACAATATAATATACTATAACCAATATAACCAGTCTAAGGTAGATGTAAACTTTTCTTAACTGTGTCGAGGTACAATAATGCTAACCACAACCATACCCTGGTGCTCCTTAATGTGACTGTGCATTTTCTGTTCTGACAGCCCCAGATACTAGGTCATTGAACGCAACATTTTACTCCAACATGTGTGTTTTCAGTGTCACCTGTCTTTCTGTCTTTAGCCGGAACCCTCCTGAGACCGCACACACACCTGCAGCTTCTTCTCTGCTGCAGCTGCTGGTTTAAGTTCATTTCTCACACAGTTTATCAGGACTTTTTCATACAGACTTTTGTTTTTCACTCTGTTAGTGATGTTACGTGTTGTGCCGAGGTTTCGGAGCGTGTGTCGAGTAATCCAGGAAGTTTTCTGTGAAGCGTTTTAGATTAGACCAGTGACGTCATTGATGACGCCCGCAGCCAAAACACAGTTGAGAAATTATGCCAAGTTTTACATTCATAAATGCAAATTTGTGAGAGTTAAACCTCACTTTAATGTTTTTAAGAAAGAAATGGAACTATATATTAAGGCAATATCTTCTGCAAAAAAACAAAAAGGCTAATAAAACGGTGAGTTTGTGCTCTTAGTTTGAGTTTACTTAAATTGCTATTATTTATTTATTTATTCAAGTATTTATTTATATTAACCACTGGCATGTTTTGGTTTTTATGCTACTTTATGTATTAATTAATTTGATTTTAATGTTTGTTTGTTTGTTTGTTTTTAGTTATCCCTTTATTTCCTTTATATGTATTGTTTACCTATGTGTTGATTGAATTGTTGTTTGTATTGTTTACAAATTTAAAATAAAGTTTATTGAAAAAAGAAATATTGTTCCTGAATTGACTCAGATTTTTTGTTGTACTGGCATAATGTGCTGTTTGTATTATTATTATTATTATTATTATAGTAGTAAAAAATGTTATATTATATAATCTATAATTATTTTAGAAATATTAATTATATAATTAAATAAATATATATATATGTATATATATATATATCCCTCCATTATTATGATACAATTATTGGCCAAAATATTAATTTACACACATTTGATGCATAACTCACAGACAATTAGAGTTTATTATACAGTTATGTTATACAATTATAATCTAGGCTACTTACCAGAAAATGGACACTTTATTGATATAAATGGATTAGCCTACATTGAATGTTTTTTTTCATTGTTGACAGTCATTATTCCCAAGCCTTTGTTGGTGCAAAATACAGTAGTCTATATCACAGATCCCATGGTTGAGATCATCTGTAATATATCTGCCTGTATTACACTCTTTGACCAACAGGTGTCTCGAGAAATGAACCCTTTTGCAAACCAATTTGCTGGAAAGCATCAATGCTTCATGAAGCTTCATCACTACATCACTAATGGATGCAAAGTGATATTCAGCTAAGTAGCCTACGATATTTGCTGGGAAACTTGATTCTGCACTGAAAACTATCTGAAGAAGAATTTCTAAATTCCAGAGAAATGTTTTGCAGTCTGGTATTACGTTTCAGGCCGTAAATGTCCCTCCATTTGCAACCACAAGCTTGGTTTGGTCTTTGGTTGGTCAATTAATAATGCATTATTTGCTGTTTAAAGAGATGAAAGAGCCGATCCAGCTGAGGATCAGATGCTCAGAATTCCACTATTATTATTACTATTGACCCCTATTATTTCCTGTCCTTTTTGTGCAATATGCATGGTGCTAGTTGTCCAGACTAGAGAGAGGGAAAACTGTGCTCTCTTTTGTAAACAGATGCTAAAATCAAGAGATTGAATAGGGTATTTAAGGTACATTTAAATAATATATTTTGAGTTTATAGATGGCAATGGCTCCACAAGCTGGTCCTATTCTGTGGTAAAACATCTCATCCTGGTGGTATAAGAACATAACTTCAGAAGCTGACTGAAAACTATTCATGTTGTTTTGGCATTGATTAAAGCACTGTTCCCTCACTTTGTTATGAAGTAGGTACATTTTTGAAATGGCTTCTGTCAAATAGAAAGGTTATCAAACTTCCGGTATAATTGATTGTGTTTGGTACCAATAACTCAAAGTGTCGCCATCAGTATTTATGGATCTCGGTGTAGTTGGTGCTGACATCGCTCAGTCGAATGAGCACTCCGATCACAAAGACAAAACACACATTTATTTAAAAGTAATGTTTATTTTGCACCGACCAAAAAGGTCTTGGTGCAAAAAGATAAATTCCCAGTTACGACATCAGTGACAGTGCATGTCAGTAAAATAGTAATGCTCAAAAAAAAAGAAAGCGAAAAGGAACAAATATCATTTACTACAACAAAAGAATATCAACACCAATAAAAGCACAGTTTCTTAAGTAAAAATGTAAATGTTCAAACACAAACAACCAGTTACCTTTAAAACAGACAAAGGCGGCAAACAACAACAAGGAAATAATACAGTAACTTGCAATAATGCTTCATCTGGTACAGAAATATCGGTACATCCAACCTCCCAGCGCCATTCATGCTCTCACACATACACACATACACACACACACAGTGCTGGTACACAACAAGAGCCAATTCAAATCATTAATCCCATTACCACAGCATTAAAATCAAGTACATGTAATAAATATCAGGGAAAGCACCTTTAAAGCTGAAATGTGTTTAATTGATCAACTGACTGTGCAACATGTAAAAAAAAAAAAAAAAAGTCCAATAAAAATACATCAGAAGACTAATATACCATCAAAACAATTTTAAATCATTACATCATTTTTTTGCTCTAAATCAAGGATGAGTATATACAGAACTTGCAGGATGGTCTCGTCAGAAGAACCAGATTAAAGTCATGATTAAGTGTCTCATTCTGTAACATTATTTCAATTTAAAAGCCATACAATGTTTTAAAACCACGTGTAAAAAGACCCTTCCAGCCCAGGTGACAACAAGCTGACAGGCAACAATATTTCACTGTATCAAATCAGATTGTATTCGTGATAGCCGCGTATGGCGCTGGTCTGATAGGGCAACCAAAAAAACCTGTAATACCCTTTTAAAATTCACAAGCCCAAAGGCGATGTACATGTTAAATCACCAAAAATGGATTTTGCTCCAACCTACGTGAAAACACTCCACCTGCACTTGGTAGCGTAAAAACATTCCGGATAACCTTAGTAAGCCCGAGATACCAAAATATAGAAAAAAAGGTTCTTACAGTTCATCACAACAGATTAGCATGCTAGAAATTTCCAGAGCGGCACAATAATGCAAGTAATTTACAGCAAGTGTGACGAGAAAACCGCACTCTGTTTCATGACTGTCTTCATCTGTTGTTACAGGTGCTACTGTTGGACACTTGGTTAGTACTGCGACCAGTTCAAGTCAAACTCCCAAAAATACTTTATCAGAGAACATCATTCAAGACATGCGCTCCACACTGTGTTCAATGGAATCTGTAGAGTCGGTAGTGTATTGGAGGTGCGACTGCTTTGCAGAGTCAGTGCCCTTACGGTGGGGACAAACAGCCCGCATGAGCAGTGCGTGGCGGCTGCCTCGCTGAACTGCTGCGTGATCAAGCGTGTGGCGTCCTTGCCAGACGCGATTCTGCTGCAGAGCTGCTGTTGCCAGCCATTTCTTTCTACATTGAGTTTACCTTTCACAATGGAAATTTCATTTCATTATAAATGTCATTCATATTTATTTTAGACAGAAAATTTTTACAGGTCCACAAAATGTCATAGTAATTAGGTGATAATTAGCAAGTAACCTATTTGAAATGTCTTTGGAATTACTGCCAAATTACCCCAATATTTACCATAAGATTGATCACAAATTGCCTTATTATAAGCATTATTTAATAATTATATGCTAAAATAGCATATAATCGTTAAAATAGGGCCCTTAGGCTTGAGAAGCTGCTGTGCGCTTCTTCGCCAAAACTAATAGAAGACACTTCTGATCAGGCACAAATCTCACCATTGTGTGACTTATTGTCTACACAAATGTAACCTGGTAGCTAATGTGATGATTATGGGAGTTTTTCTAAAGAAATTTCAAAGTTATTTGCTAATTATTATTTATTTACCAGCAGACATGGAAATAAAGCATATCAATTAACTTTGTATTCTTTTTCTGGAAATGTATTAAATAAATTACCAGCTATTGGGAAATAGCAGAATATAATGATTAAATAATGTTTATAATAAAGTAATTTTCGATAAATTTTGAGGGGTAATTTGGCAGTAATTCCAAAGAAATTTCAAATAGGTTACTTGCTAATTATCACCTAATTAACATGAAATTTACAGACCTGTAAAATGAAGTGTTACCAAAAAGAGTGTGCTCATTTGTAAATAATAGTAATAATCCACAATCAAAACCTGGAATATTATTCATTCACGGAGCCCTGCAAGTCACTGCATTTTCTACAACAATGTCCTGTAAATATTTCAGAATAAAAGCCTTGTGTTGACAAATTAAGGAATTCTGTCCACAGAAAAAAAAAATGATTGAGGGCTTTTATTTTGAAATAGAAGCAGGAAGTGTTGATTTCAAAATAAATCTTTACTTTTTTTCATGTATGACATATTTTACAGATACAGACATTGAAACTGTAGTAATGCTGCTGGTATGATGTCAATATACTGTCAAAAGAATATTTTCATTGTCTGTTGTTGATGTGAACCGCGGGCAGCTCGCGGTAAAAATAGGCGAGACCTCGAATCTCTCGCAGGCAGTGTGGCTGCTCTAAACTGTTAACATGGGCGTCAAAATAAAAAACAACAGGCTCCGCAGCCGCCAGGCGCTGCTGACGTTCCCAGTGTGTCCCGGCCGTTAGGATCGGCAGCTAAAACTGCATCCAATAGAGAAGATTTTGTACATACATATATGTATACATGTATATACATATCATTTCCCTCTGCGCTCCGTCCTTCCAGCTATTTGCCTTTTTTTTTGACCATTTGATCATTTACATTCTCTGCAAATAGTGCAACAGCAAAACGGTTATCTTTTTACAGAGCAGAGTGCCGACATGTGGCACAGCACCTGTAGCCAAACATTTGTTGATTTCTGCCAATCATTACACGTGTGGCAAAGTTACAAAATAACAATACAATCAAAAAGGGTGAAGCCTGCAAACTCCTGGAAGGACTTTTCTTTTGCTGTGTGCAAATTTGTGTGTATTCACAACGGATTCACTGTGTTGCTGTATATATGGCTTCTGCTCATTTATGGCTCCTTTTTCCCTTTGTCCCTATATAGCCAGGCACAGTTTCTTACCCACAGTGAAAATAGGTAAATGTCTCATTTTTTAACTTTTAGTGTGTGATATTACCATATTATGGTAAGTGAATACTGAATAATGATATTTTTGCTCAAGGCCACAGATTTCTGCACATCCTAAAGATGCCAAACTAGACTTTTACCATCTTCTCTTCCATCCACTGAGGGAAAATACAGTTTGTTTTGGGGAGAATATGGCATGGTGAACAAAGTCGCTTTGCTTTTAAAACATGGAATTCAATTTCGTATTGAAAACTTAACACTAACCATTTGTCAGTATGGTTTTTATGGAACTGGGTGACCCTATGGACACTGGAGGACAATGTGTTGCCCTAATAAGCACATACCTCTTCCTTCTGTTCTCTCCCCTGCCATTTAAGCTAGCTCTGCTTTGGGGTCACAGTTTGCTTTGGGGGGACAGTTTGCTTTGGCTGTGCTTTGGATGCTGTTGCAGAGGCAGAGGCAGAGGAGGAGGTGGAAGAAGAGGAGGACGAAGAGGATGAACTCCATCGGGTCTCTACGCCTGTGCTCGTCATCTTCAGCTTTCTGCGTTTTGCGAGGGGAGCGTTGTCGACACTTTTCAGAAAGAAGCCCTCCCTCTTACCGCGGTTGAAAGCCTGGCGAGGCAGGGAGAGGACCAAAAAAAAAACACATTAAGTTCATGCAATCATCTATTTTAAGAACTTTTGCCAAATTTTGAACACAATGCTATTACCTTATAGGTGGCGTTGACATAGGTGCGGACAGTAGGCCCACTAGACTCTAGCACATCTGGAGTGCACAAAGGAGTGGTGGACATGGATGCTCCACCCTGCAGCCAGCTGTTCTCTTTCAGATCAGAGAGTTTGAGACGCATCTCCGGGTCCACTGTCAGTAGGCCTTAAATCATAGAGGACGCGGATAAAACAGTCAAAGACACACAAGGACAAGAGAACAAGATAGAAGGGATGCAGACAAAACAAAGCTGACTCGCAAAGAGGGGACGTGGAGGAATCAGTCCTACAAACATATAGCCTGTTTCACAAACCTGAATATGGCTCAATATTAATATGTCGACAACTCAGTGGTTGTGTGGGACATTTCATAAAAAAAATAAAAGTAAAAGACCGTGTAGTTTACATGTCCCACACAGCCACAACCCATGGGACCGGGTCGGGCGGGTTCGGGTGAGCTTACTAGAAAAGGATTCAGGCGGGCGGGTCAAAAAGTGAAAAATCAGCGTTCTGGGTAAGTTATTAATAACTTGCAGTTGGGCTGACCCGAATGCTTCGAAGCTCCGACCGTTGCCATGGTAATCGATTTCCAAATCAGTTTTCGAATGTTTTGTTGTTGTTTTTTATGTAATGATAATGTATAAATCCCTAAATAGCCCATGAAATAAGGAATAATTCCACAACATTATGAATTATTCATATTCAACATTAATTATTATTCTCAGACGGATATCACGGTTCATTTTGTGTAGAGGTGCATATGTGTACAGTAGTGCGGCAGCAGCACTGTACCGGGCACTGAAACGGAGGAGATGGAGACAGACAGGCTGAAGAACACGTCAGCCTGACGCGCTGTGCTGCGAAGCTTCGAATACCGTCAAATACTTCTCTGTGGCACTGCTACGTAATGCGCTGTCAAGAGGTTGTGGTCATTTCACGTGTTTCTGTGAAATCCCGTTGCGCGCACACACACACACACACCACAAGCCGCGCTGCTCGAGTTTGCTTGTCTCTTGTCCAGGTGGGGTTTGGGTGGTTGATTAATGCATATTGCTGCACTCATAACTGAGTGGGTGCGAGTAATAACGTTTTTGTGCCATTCTATGTTTGCCAGCTTGCAGACAGTGGATGCACACCTGTGTGTTTGGTGTACGGAGCACGCGTTGCTGTGTGGACCACAACTAGGCGAGCCAAAATTTATTGAGAATCTAAATTGATATGGGGTCCAGATCTGGCCCGTGGGCGTTGAGTTTGACACATGTGCTCTAAACCATCCACCATCACATTCTCCAACAGGGCAGGCAGCACGTACTATGTTAGTTAGTAATGTGGCCTTATTAACTGAGCAAATGTGTCATTTAAAACATACTATATCACATACCTTTAACAAGCTCTTTGGCATCCTCTGATACGCCCTTCCAGGCCTCCCCCTCCAATGAGAAATCGCCCTCTTTAATCTTTTGCATGATGTCAGCAGCAAAGGATGAGGTCATCCCCCGCTGCTCACTCTGAAATGGCACCTGGCCTGACAGCATGGTGTACTGATGAGAACACACACATTCAGAGTCATTAGTACTCCAGTTAGCCTTAATGGTGTGATGGAATCAGCGGTTTTCAGGTTAAATTACCAGGATGACCCCGAGACTCCAGAGGTCACAGGCTTTGTCGTATCCTGCGCTCTCAAAAAGTTCAGGCGCGGCGTACTGCAGCGTGAAGCAGGGAGTCTGCAGGGGGGCGCTGCCTGCAGGGCACAGGCGGGCGAATCCAAAATCTATTACTTTCAGCACTGAGTCCTCCCCCTCGCCTGCAAACAGCACGTTCTGCAAGAGAGACAAATACAATTCCATGATCATTCTCTCTTATTTTTCTTTAGTTTTTACACTGCTGACAGAGCAAAGACTGCTAAATACCATACTACCACTACCACTAAATACTGCAAGCTGGTATGTCCCTGGCATTTTTGTGCCCAATGCAGCGCATCATGTGGTGTAAACGTGGGAGTAGAGGGCAAACAGATGGGAGTTTCACTCAAATGAGGCTCTGCAAAATTAGTTGTTGGTATATTTTTCGGTGAAAATAAGATTAGATGCCGGAGGACAACATCTATTTCCACATCTGACCGCGATTCATCATTTGGCGATTCTGTCCACAAGCGCAAACTCAATACTTAAAAAGAAATGTGCAGGAATTATGGAATAATGTAGATAAACAGTTTTAATTAAACACTCTCCAACCAGTAAATGAATTTAGATTGGCATGAAAAATAAAAGTTTATGCGATTACGACAGGCGTCTCAGTAAAACACTCTGTGCGGAACTAAAAGTTAATGGGTGATTCTTACCGCTATCTGTCATTCACAGCTGCTTTATACTCCCTCCGTTAATTAAATCCCACAGCCATCTGAAGACGGCAGGATATGTGTGTGATAAATCTGCAGCCTTCATTTTGAAAAGTGCTGCGCCGCAGTGGAGACATTATGCCCTGTTGTCCACTGTGATTACCACGATTAAATCATGTGCAAATGATGCAGCAAAAAGACCCACACTAACATCCCCACACATCAAACAGGTCGGTTATAACTCTGGATTCAGACGGTTTATGCGAGACATCCTCGGGGCACACGGAATACATGCGGTTCACAGTGGAAAAATACTGAGACAATTAAAACTTCACTCTGTTCTCTTTCCCATTAATTCTCTCTCCATCACCACATTACTCTGGGCCAATGATTCCACTCACCATGGCTTCCTTTCTAACATCGAACTTCTCTGGAAAATCATTTCTAATGACTGAAATGTATTTTAAATTTCAATATGATGTGATACAGTAGAATTATGGATGCAATGACTATGGCCTGATGTTTTCATATGAAAGGAATCATACATACTGTACAAACGTGTGCCCAGGACACTCTGTGCTATTGTGTCATTAGAGTCAAGTCATCACTTTACTTGTTTTTTTTTTTTTAGAGACTGTATATTTTAAGGGATGAATCAGGTCATCAAAGCCCAGCTCACCTCTGGTTTGAGGTCCCTGTGCACGACTCCAGCCTCGTGCATGAAGCTGACAGCTGAGACCAGGCTCTGCAACAGCTGACTGGCCTCCGCCTCTCCAAACAGTTTCTTCCTCTTGATCCTCTCCAGCAACTCCCCACCTCGCAGAAGCTCCATCACTAAATATGTGTGGTACTGACGGGGAAGAGAGAACAAGAGTTCATACTAAGGATGTCACAATACTCCGTTTTCTGAAACTAACAGCGGGATGATAGAGAATGGGTTTTTGGTCACAGCAAACTCACTATCGACATGTCTGGGGGACGCACTCTATTTTTTCCTGGATAATGCTACATTGTGAACAAGAACTCCGTGTTGAAATCGGCAGGATGAGAGCTAGTTAACGATAGCTGTTAGCTGTTAGCTCCGTGCAGGATCGTGCTGCTTACTGGCTGCTAACAGCTAACGTTAACTAGCTGTCATCCTACCGATTTCAACACGGGAGGTGCCATTGATTTACATTATGATGCGTTCATATGATGCTATATTCAGTCAAAAATTAGTATTGGGCGAAGGTCAAATTTAACATTATCATGAAGTAAATGTAATCTTGTAAAATGTAGTTTTTGACAAGAAACTTTAATAGATCCAGTTGTTTGAAGGAAATGATTCCACAGCAATATACTGTAAAGATTAAGAATAAGAATGAAAATGACTAAAATGTGACTAAAACAAATCAGCATTTTCATCTTAAGAATAAGACTTAATTCTGTGTATTCACTATTTGTTGTGTTTTTGTTGTGTCAGTACATCCACTGTAGGTGTCCTCCACTGTACCTGATCAGTATAGACTTCATGCAGCTTGACGATGTTCGGGTGAGTCTCACATTGCCTCAAAGCAGCAACCTCCCTCTGGGTGTTTGCCTCCATTCTAACACAGCCAACACAGTCAGTTAACACGTGTTAACAAAGGACATTCTGTGACTTTTACCAATCAGACAGCACAGCGATACTGTCGGTGCAGCAGCATCACATCTCCGCTCACCTGCGGCTGACGATCTTGACGGCGTACTCGAGGCCACTTTGCTTGTGTCTGCATTTCCTGCACACAGAGAAGCTACCCTCTCCGAGGGGTGGCCCGTGAAGACACAGCTCATAGTGCTGAAAAAACTGGGATTCCTGAACAAAGAAGGAATGAGTCACATTGAGCTGTTAAAGGAGATGTGCTGTGTTTGTTTGCTTCCAGCAGTGTTAAAAGCACCTGACTTTGGTGACTAATATGTAATACAACCTGAACAGTCAATATTTATGTACCTGAGAAGGGTTCGCTATATATATCCTTTATCATCTATCACTGCAATCATACTGTGAGATTTTATTTTCTATAATAAGCTGTGATACACGTATTTGTTATTAAAAAAACAATACGAAGAAATCAGTAGGTCAGATTTCTGGCTGAAAGATCTCCTAATAGATCCCACTTCTCAGCGTTTTGTAATTACTTATTTGCACTAGGGTTATACTGTATGTTATATATTGCATGTCTTAATGCAAATATTTGTACATATTTCTTATATTCTCATTTCTTGTTTTTATTATTTACCTATATTTCTGTACATAGTGTATATTGTGTTATATATTGTAGCATTATGTACATAATTGACATGCTACATACTCCTTTATTTCTATTTTCTTAGATTTCTTTATGTTTACATAAGAGCAACTGTAATGAAGCAACTTCCCCCCGGGGATCAATAAAGTATTTCTGATTTTGATTCTGAAAAATACAATAGCTTTACAATAACAAAAAAAAAAAAAAAACATCAGCAAGATAAGCTGACCTGAGATTTTCCATTCCTAAACAGATACTATAACACTGTAAAATGTTATCAGAACAGAGTCTCCTGATAATTGTTATATGTCTTAAATATTGCCTAGCCCTTGATAAAATATGACAAAACATGCTGTGAAATGAGGTCAACCAACTTCGGTTAATAAACTTGGTTAATAAACTAGTTTCACTTCCTCTCTCTCTTCCTTCCTGTCTGTACTGATTAACAAACACTGTTGAGCCCTTTCTAGAGCAACAACTAATGCACAAGTCACTTTGAACCTTAACCTAAAATGGGTTTTAAAAGAAAAGACCCACTGCTTCAAGACCCGTACCTCTAACATTGCACTGCGTTGGACAGAGGCTGAAGCTGGGCGATCAGCACCAATCTGGGATTGCACAAAGTCTCCCATAACCGCGTTCTTGTTAAACAGGATGGAGGGAGCAACAAAGGAGTAACCCTAAAATGACAGAGAGGTAATGTTAGGTGTATGACAAGGTAGTAGACTTTGAATAATCTGCTTTGAGAGCAAGAGAGAGAGAGCAGACTACCTTAAAATCACACACGATTAAAAAAAACACGAGCCTACCCCAAACACACAACTGTAATAATAGAAAAGGAATTTAAAACGTATACCACAATCTGATTTATTATTAGGTGAGCACACACTTTGTCAGAATGGTATTTTTTAGATGGTGGTTATAGGTATTGTATTTTGGAAATCCAGCTTTTATAAGGGTCGAGGTTGAAACAGCAGGGACTAACCTGGAAAAGGCGGTCAGTGCTTGGCGGTGTGGCCGCCGGAGAGTAAACGGGATCCATCCCAGTGAATTCCTCAGCAAAGTTCCCCACGTCCAGTTCACTCTTCAGTTCTGGCTTGAATGGACTTGCCACCTTCTTCTCGGCTAGGTCAGCCCAGTTCAGTCCCTGTTAGGAGACAAAAAAGCAGATGGAGAGAGTTATGGATGAATGAGAATAGGGAACAGGGGAGGAGAGACATATGAGTGACTGGAGGTAAGTAGGACCTTGAAGAAACTATGGGCTTTGATGTCTTCAGACCCTCGCGGTCCAGAGCCCAACCTCCTGTGGGGATCTTTCACCAACAACTTCCTCAGCAGGTCCTGAGCAGTGGGTCCGATCATAGAGGGGAACGGTGGATCACAGCGCAAAATACGTCTGAAAGAAGAGGGGTGGGAAAGATGGTCAGGGAAATAAAATAATGCCCATTTTGTTAATATGGTACCCTCATAAGACATGATATGACAAATCCTACAGCAGATGTTTTCTGTGTTCAGGATAATCACATGTTTAATTATGCATTTGTGCTAATAAGATTAATGAGAGAATGTACTGCCAACACAATGGCTGAGGTCATTTTTCTGACCTGAGAATAAGGAAGGTTGATAATATGAATACATGTTTTATGGAGATGGAGTCAGCTGCACTCACTTTGACACCTCACTCTGGGAGTTCCTCTCCCCCTCCAAGGTAAAAGGAGATGCACCCGTCAGAAGCTCAAACATCAGGATCCCAAGGCTCCACCAATCCACCGACTGAAGGAGAAGACAGGTTAAAAATCATTACATAAAGGAAGGAGAACAAAACAGGAGCAGATAAGGCACCACTGTGTATTTGTTCAGTAGAACCTGGGTTGTCTGTTAAGATACAGATTGCCTTACATAACTACAAATGTTAATCTTATCTTTGATCTAATGTATGGTACATCAGCCTCCAGGGCTTCTCAAAGTCCGGACCAAGGTCTGCATCCAGACCGCACGGCAAGTCAATCCGTGAATCGTGAATACATTATGAGGTGTACTGTTTTCTATTTTGAAATACATTTTCTATTGATCAATACATTGTTAGTGAAGTTGAATACACAGTATAGCTGGAGATCATTCACAGTGATCCAGTCACCAGATTAATTGAAGCTAAATTAGCAGAGTATCAGGAGCAGGACCACGCCTCAACCGTGCCACTTAATGCATTTCTATAAATACCCGCCTAACCCACTCCTCCTGTTCTGCTCTCGCATTAAGCGCCCCTCTCTCCCACCCACTCGTTTCTTCCTTCCACCCCGCCCTCTCCCCCTTTCTTCCTCTCCTCTACGTATGGTCCTGAAGGGGTTTGTTGTGACCGGGCGTAGTCCCTGTCGAAGTTTCCCCACAACAAGTACTTCAAGCCTCGCATATCAATCATGCTTTTCTGTAGTGAAAGTGGTTTTAATGTGGCCATCGTTGTCATGGCGACGTTAACTGCTGGAGAGTGTTGTGTGTCATGTTCAAGTATTGACATTACTCTGAAGAATTTGCTATCAGTTCCTAAATCACAGACACAGAATGTGTCTTGTTTTCTTGAGTGCACAATTTCTACGACTAGTGTCAGAGACAGAAATAATAACTGAGCCGTGTCTGCCACGGTTTCATTCATACACTAAAGAAAACATACTTATTCATATTATATTCCATCCTCCTAAATGTTACACACTGTTCCTTTAAGTGAGTTGATTAAATATTATTTCGTTATCGCCAATCATTCCGGACTTCTGACCTTGAATAACAATCAGATGCAGGCCTTTGAGTAATAAGTTTGAGAACAGAGTGTCATTTTTTTCATGCCTTGGATAGGCACCACAGTTACCCAAAGCCATGATGACACTTACAGTCTTTAACCGCAATTTAAATATCTACAGCTAAATGTTCCAAGTCACAATGGATCTCGATGGAACAATTACTTTACAGGTCCTCACATGTCACCACTTGAAATCTTGGCTGGTGCCTTACTGTCATACATTTACCTTGCCATGCCCAGATTTCCCCCTGATGATTTCAGGTGCCATGTACTCAATGGTGCCACAGAACGAGTAGGTCCTTTCCTTCTGCATTGAGGAGAAAGGGAAGATAAAGTATAACCATAAAAACAAAATATTGTATGATTGCGATAACATATAACACAAATTTCTGTGTCGTTGTCCACAATGTTTACATATTGATATCATGTTTACATACCTCTTCTTCCAGAAACTCCTTGCTGAGCCCGAAGTCTGTCAATACCACATGGCCTTCGCTGTCTAGAAGAATGTTTTCCAATTTGATGTCTCGGTACACAATCGCAAGCTGAACAAAAGACAGTGAAAACTTTCTAGTTACATTCATGCTAAGTGCAGTAATATTTGAACAGAGATGGCATTGCAGTAAACACGGAGGAATATAGTGAACATTTTTACAAGCAAAGAAGACAAAAATGACCTATTATCTGCTGGTTATTTTCAGCAATCCCATTCAGTAGTTCTAATCCTTAAACTTGTCGACGTAAACAACAGCCCAGACGGCAACACAAACTGAAGCGCAACCCCTTAATTGCAACATTACCTCAGGAAATGAGAATACTAGTCACCATGTGTGCTTTTGTTTGGATGGTTTTATTTGATGCTATCCAAAAGGAACAACTCATAAAAGTCAAGAATTTACTATCTCAGTGTTTTGCAAGATGTTTTATTTATTTAAATGTTGCACTGTGAATCTAATTTGCCTGCCAAAGGTCATAACTTACAGTTACAGACTGTTGCTAATTAAAAAAAAACAGTTAGTGTACTTGTAATGTTCTCAAAAACTTTTAAAATGCACACAGTCTACCTTCCTTCCATACTGCGGCTTGTGCACATCCTTTAAGATCTTTACATAGCAGTTGCTTACCTTGGTTTAGAACCAAATGTACAGCTACAGTAGTTGTGAAATGTTATTAGGTAACTTTAGTGAGCTAGAGACTATTTCAGGCAGTAGAGTAACAGTGCAGAGGGTACTTCCTGCCCAGCCCTAAATGACAGACAAAGTTAGCTAATATCTGGTGAAGAAAGTCAGGGAGTTGGTGGTGACCAAACCAGAGATAAAAGAATACCAACTATGGCACCTACATTTGTCAGGACTTCAGTGGGGTAATAATGTTGCTCTGTGTCTGCTAAATTTTGTGTAATTAGGCAACTGCTTGCCAACACGTCAGGCATAACAGTATATAAGGTCTGGGCCTGAAATTTACTTTTTTCGCTGCCTGCCACAAATGTAGGAATAACAATTTCGATCTGATGTCATTCAATGTTCGATATATTTTACACAAAAAAACATTATATGCCCTATTTTTCTGGGGAGGGAGGGTACTGTGTACACAGTACTGTACTTTGCTTTTGTCATCTATAGTGGATATTTGCATAAAAACACAATTCAAATGATTAGGAAATAAATTATGGTATTTCTATTTAAATATTTGCTCTGATTAAAAAAAATCTTGGCATTAATAGCTTTAATGATGTATTATAAGCCGATTAGAGCTGGTGTTAGGAGGTTTAATAGGTCATAATTCCCTCTCTAATATCTATTTTATATTGTTGCCACTGCCAACAATTTACCCGCATTTGGCGGGTGGTGGGAGTTTGCATTGTCTTTCTTCTGCCCCCTGATATCCAAAAATTGATAATTGTAGCATTCATTTATAGAGCTGGAGGGAGCACCACCCACCTTGTGCAGGTGCTCCAGAGCCAGGATGATTTCTCCAATGTAAATCCGCACCGCATCCTCGGGAAAGTGATCCCGCTGGTACAAATGAGTGAACATCTCCCCGCCGCTTACATAGTCTGTACTCACACACAAAAGCAGATACACAGGGAGCTTGAATAGACATAGTACAAAAATTACACAAAAGACCCATTATGCAACAGCAAACAGACAAACAGTAATTGACAGAAACATGAAGAGAACACCTATTCAGCACTTCAAGACTGGGGAAACAAAGAGTTCTCCATATGTGGTTGCAGCATGCCATCACTCACCCAGGATGAGATGTAGTTTGCTCTGCGTCTGAAAGGCGTAGTGGAGCGTTACCAGGAAGGGAGACTGGCGGATGTGCTCCAGCACCTGCCTCTCAGTGCGAGTGTGTTCTGTTGTCTTTGCCTTTTGAACGATAGCTGCTTTCTTTAACACCTAAGGTAGTAATAAAAATAAACTTGACATGACACTTCATCATGTGATGTGCAAGTATTCTAAATACATTTCAAATAAAAGCAAAATCAGTGAGTCATTTATGTTAAAAAAAAAAAAAAAAAATTGTAAAAGGTTTCCCGTCTTGAATTTTAAACATTGGAATTTGTATCTAAGAAACTGTTTTGTGATCACATTTAGTTTTATACTTTACCTTCATAGCATATAGCTGGCCCACATCGTGACCGGTGTTCTTCCTCACCAAAAATACTTTTCCATAAGCTAGACAGAGACAAACAAATATTTCATCCAGTCATTCAAATTACTTCTAGTACAAAAGTGAAACTAACTGGAATATATGCAAAAACATTCCCGCACACCGAATTTAATCAGGTGTTGTTTTGTTGACAAAAACAGCCTCTCAGATCTCTCATAGGGATTCATTATGGATGAGATCTAATAACAGAGACATCGACAGCATATGGTCTACCTTCGAAACATTCAGATAGTACTCATGCTGCCTTGATGATTTGCAACTCCCAAATCAGGATATGAATGTTAAGAAATGTTTTACCGCAGCATTGAAGTCATCAGGGATGCTTTCCCTTTACAGTCTATGAACATCAATTATGAACACTATGCCCTTACGATATTTATCCACGGCAGGGAAATACATCATGTCTGCTTTGGGTTTACCTCATACTGACATCTTACTCAAGTTTTTCTTCAGGTTTGACAACAACTGCATCTATATTTCATGTATTTCACACTTCATGTAGACACTTACCTCCAGTGCCCAAGACTTTGAGCAGCTCAAAGTTCTCCATGCCGACCCTCTCAGTGTGACCCGTGAGGTTAGCTAGTGGCAGAAAGACAATACCTCAATTAAATCATCCGGTATATAGTATATACTCAATTTCTGTACACTGCAAACACAGACATTTTTTTGTTTTAAAAGGACAGGCAGACACATTTCAAAAATGCATTAGCATCTCTTAAAATATGTGGAAATATGGCTTTTAAGAGGTGACCTATTTTAATTGTGAGCAAGTCAATTTAGCCCAGTGCATGAACTGTAAAAAAAACATGTAAAGCAAAGTAATAATATTATTTGTAGAGCTTTTTGCACATATAGTAACACAGTGAAAGGCATACATCTAATATAAATAGGTATTCAATTATCTTAGTCAGTGTTTTGATTCACTATTTAGCAGACAAAAGAACAGTTTCTTCCCTCAGGCCGTCACTATGATGAACACTTAATCAGTCATACACTGTCAATAACCATCTAACACCAACTGCCATTGCTGCCATTATAGATTGTGATTTACGGTCTTTAATGCAGATTTACTTCTGGAGTCAAATTCCATGCATGTATGTACTTGGCAAAATAAACCTGATTCTGATTCTACTGCATTACAATTTATGAGAATGTTGCCTGCTGCATAGATTAAAAGGTTGTTACTCATGTGACAGCTGATGACAAATGATCACAGACTGAGGGAGTGTGCAGCAGCAGTTCTCTGATTTATGTGATTCTTTCTGTGTAGATATTCTTTGAAGATTTACACTATAAGTTATATTCTAGGACACATACAATGTCTATAAACAAACTAAAAAGGCAGCAATAGGTCTTTTTTTCTATGTTCCAGAGTCCAGACCAAAAGATCCAACTTTAAGAGTAAACAAACAGATACAAACTGAGTCGAGATTCCTCTCTGAAGGCAGTGCACTTATCGACAAGCTCCTCAGGTCTGACACACATATGCTCTGAAAGCTTGGCACATGGGTGGGTATGATCTTTTCAGATGAATTACTTGAATGTATACCGAAGGACATGCAATCCAATATTTACACACACTGAGATGTTACACTTGTATGATGTTATGTAACACAATATAGTAGTAAAAAAAAATTTGTGTGTTGATCGAATTAGATGATACTGTACATTTGGGGTTTGTGCTGTGTTGCACTGCATTGTATTTATATGTGGAAAAGCAAGCGTAGAGGAAACATGTTAGAAAAACCTTACAATGTAATGCAATCCAATATAATATTACCATTAGCTCCAGCTGCAGAAATGACTACATGTGGTTATTTTTTTAACTCTGCAGAGTTGAATCAATTCTCTGACAAAGCTTCAAAAAATATCACAAATATTGAATAAATCAAATGATGGAATGAATTACAATGTGCAGGGGTTTCTAGATTTGTGGTTATGCAGTGTGTATATATTTAAATTGTTTTTACAGTTAGAGTTAACGTTAGATGTTATTACAGGCACATAGTTAATGTTACTCAACACTGTCAGTTGGAAAGCCTGTTTATTTACCTTCACAATGATGTCCAACTTGTAAGGATCATGCATTTGTGGGATGAGCTGCACAGCTGATTA
>CAKAOI010047710.1:0-40929 GCA_916701655.1 Sebastiscus albofasciatus
ATATAAATCTGAAACTTGCCTACTACAGAATTAGTATTTTCACTCTACAATCAAAAGAGAATTCTTACAGACACCACAGCAGCAGTGGCGGTGAGTCAGACAGTGGGTTTAGCTAGACGCCAACACAAAACATGAGGCCACATTTCATTATGAAACCCATCCAAAGTGTCTCTGCCTCTCGACGTGCAGATGATGTGCATGTGTCTGTTGATCTGAGGAAGCAGTGAAGAGGAAGCTAATGATTTCATTTCTTGAAGAGAAGCCCGGGGTGCTCTGCATGCAACACTCTGCAGCAGCAGCAGCAGCAGCAGCAGCAGATGCAGCAGCAGCAGCCCACTGAGATCTTTAACATCACGTTAGCCACGGTCTGGTGCACCGTCTGCTCCACATTTGGACTTTGAGCACTCAGTGTACCACTGTCGCTTTCCTCTTCAATCTGGCTCCTCTCCGCTTTCATTTTTGTCACCGACTGCCTTGAGCAGACGCTGTTACATCAGTGTTGCTGTCCTCTTTCTAGCCCTCTCATCTGGAGTGTATTTTAGTTATGAAAGATATCAGGCTGCTCCAGTGCTTGTGTTCATCTTCATGAGATTTACCAGTACTGTAACCCAGTGAGACGTTTATGGCCTCCGTTGGTGACACTGGCAGTTATTCAAATTAAATGAAAATAAGAGTTTTCTGATGTACACTAAGAATATAAAACTATATAAAACAATAAGTCTCATAGTTGTGAGAAGCTTTTGTAAAGCGTAAGGCCATAGCTCGGTCAGTCTCGGCCCCAGGGGGGGTTCGACTAGGCTGTTTGCCATATGGTGCCGCTACAGTAGTCGCGCCAGCATTAAAAGCCCGCTGCTCTCCTCGTTTGGACATTTTAAGATGATTTGAGGATTTGCAAGTGAGTAGGACATTTCGTGCAGAGTTGAGAAGAAGATTATTATCAGCGTGTGAACTAGTGACCTGGTCTCTCAGCATCATATGTATTTATAGTCACTGATAGTTTCAGTGTAGTCTAGACACACATGCATTGATATGTTTGTTGGTAGATAGAAAGTATTCAAGGTAAATCAATGTCTGAATTTGGTAAGTGTAAGAAATAAATTAAGTTTGGGGAAATGCATTTGCAGGATGTAGGCATTAGAATATTCCCTGTATATCATGAGAGTATCATGGATGGATTACTGAACAGGCCTAGTGAGAACAGGCCAAGGAACCCTTGGACCAAAACCTCTGTATGAGATGACTGTTGGAGAGTTGGAAAGTCAATCAAGCAACTACAAAGAGACACAAAACAACTATAAAGATAATAATAGATGACTACACAACGGGATGCAAATCGACTACAAAGAGATGCAAAAGGACCACAGCAGGATGCAAACCAACTATAGAGAGATGCAAAAGAACCACAACGAGATGTAAACTGACTATAAAGAGTTGCAATAGGTCCGTGGTTGCAGGCAGTTGGAGTTACAAATAGCAGCTATTTATTGATATTTCTGCCCATGTTTACTTTTGTTATTGATGTCACCTGAGTGGGCAGCAGACCACCACTGAGGTGAAGTTTAATCCTCACTCCTTCCTGTTATATATTAAATTATGAACCCATTAAGGTTTATCAGGCAAGTGATTGCTGGTTATAAATGTATTGCTTTAAATATGGAAAGGTGTCTTCCTCCTGTCTCCATGTGGCTTAAAGAAATGTCTTTGTACATGGCATCAGAAAAATATCTGTTCACTCTCAAAAGAAAACCACATCTCTTTGATAAATCAACTTTTATTTTTCTTTCTCTTCTCCTTTGATACCATTACTTATTATGGCTCTTGTCTGGTGGTTGGGATTATAACTTCATATCATTTTTATTTTTTATTTTCAAATTCTGTATTTTCTCCTGTAGAAGGCTCTTTGTTTGAGGAAATTCAATAAATAAACTGTTAAAAAATAATAAGTATGAAGCCATGGGAACAATCTGTGTCCCTGTGTAGGTGTCTGACATTTGATAGTTACCAGATCACTTGTTTCAATTGTACGAGCGCATGCATTTATCTGACATGCAAAGGTTGATACTTTCCACTGGTAAACACCTGAGATGAGCTCTTCGACACACTCCTGCCCCATGTCGACCTTTGTGACTGTTTTGTGGGTGCTTTCAGGGTCACGTCAGGTGGCAATCTGAAATTAAAAAGTTGCATTCAAGGCCTAAACTTGGATTGATTCTTTGTACCTCTGCTAGTCTGTTATTGCTGCCACCAAATGTCTCACAAACGCCTAGAAAACATGACAAAACAGTCTTTTTAAATTCAGATTTCTATTGTCTATTCAGTCATTTATGGTACATTACTGCAACCTACTGGTTGATCTCCACACTACCTGGAAAAATCAAGATATATTTGTGTTGTCAACTTTCAATTATAATCATTATAATGAATCAGATGAACATGCTGAATGCTGAATGGCAATGCCACTTAGATGTCAAGATACAGACAATAAAGATGATTTTACAACGGCAGTAGCTCAGTCCGTGGGGACTTGGCTTTGGAAGCCAGAAGGTTGCTGGTTCAAGTCCCCGCATGGACCAAGTATGGAGTGTGGACTGGTAGCTGGAGAGGTCACAGGTCACCTGCTGAGGTGCCCTTGAGCCTAATATACTAGGATGAGTTAAATTTCACTGTGTGCTGTGCTATGTACAATGTGAGACACAAAAAAATTGGCTTTACAGCTATATCTATCAAATATACCATGTTGTGTATAAAATAGAAATATATTACTATAAATTAGTCTGCTATATTTCTTTAGTGTATATATATATATATATATATATTCGTTAATGGTTAAAAAGGTAGGAGTTTTGGATTTGGACTATATTAATCTAAATAAAATAACTTGCATGTGGTGTAGTTAGACAGTGGGGGGCGCTGTTTCATTACTTTAAACCATTACAGTATTGATTTGTCACCATCAACACGACATTTCGCCCGCATATGTCATCTTTTGTGGGAATTTGTAGTTTTTGCACCCATTCAAAAGATTCAAAGTTACTATTTAAGAAGTTAAATTGCATTAAAAAAAAAAGGTGACGTTGTCGGCAGGATTCGAACCTGCGCGGGGAGACCCCAATGGATTTCTAGTCCATCGCCTTAACCACTCGGCCACGACAACTGATAACCCTTATTCACGTGACGTAACAATTTATACTTAATATTCATGAGCCTATTCAAATATTAGAGATTCAAAGTGAAAGTTTTGCAGTATCGATGACGTCTAACTGTACTGTCATCACAAGAGTGTAGGTTTAACTTGACTAATTTACACAAAGTTATTGTAAAGGAGCATTGTAGCCTTATATCTTTATGACTGTATAAAATAGATCATGTAAATCAACCCTCTTGTAATCTGTCAAAATTGATATTAACACACATGGCATGTGTGCAGAGTGTTTGCATTTGTTAGACTTTATTCTGTAAAGGGAAGTATATCTGTATATTTATCTGACAGCTGTACTTACTTTGCAAAATAATATTTTACATGCAAAATACATGATAAAAAAAATATATGATGGATTATAGTTTAACACAGCAGTTTATAGGAGATAGCTAGTTAGCTAGACTTTATGCCACCTGTGCTTGACTTGGTACAAGTTAATGCATCAAGAATATAAGCATCTAAAACAATATAACAATTATAATAATAATAATAATACAGCTGTATAATAATAATATTTTACATGCAAAATACATTGCATTTATAATAATAATAATCTGCATGACTGTTGTTTGCGCCTATTATTGCCCCTAAGAAGCTTAAACAATTGCTGTTGGTGCTTGGTGCTGCAACAATTATAGTTTTCCTTCACTATGATGATAATTAAAACTGAAACAGCATACATACTTCTACAAGAACAAAATGAATTTAAATATGAAAGTAATTGTTATTATTATTAATATTATTGTTGTTATTTGTATTATTATTATTGTTATTATTATTATTATTATCATTATTATTATTATTATTATTATCTGCATGACTGTTGTGTGCGCCTATTATTGCCCCTAAGAAGCTGCTATGAACAGTAACAATTGCTGCAACAATTATAGTTTTCCCTCACTATGATGATAATTAAAACTGAAACAGCATACATACTTCTACAAGAAAAATTAGTGAAAATATGAGAGTAATAGTGATAAATAGTCATGACGGTCATTGTTAATATAAAATAAGTAAAAATAATAATAATGATAATAATAATCTGCATGACTGTTGTTTTCAACTATTATTGCCCCTAAGAAGCTGCTATGAACTGTAACAATTGCTGTTGGGAGATAGATAGGTAGACAGACAGACAGATAGACAGACAGATAGATAGATAGATAGTAACTTTATTGAAATTCAAGTTTCCAGCATCACAGTTCCATAGTGCAAATATGTTAGTAAAAAGGCAGTAAAAAAAGTTAGTAGTGCAAAGTACAAAGTACAAAAAAAATATACCAGATATAAAAATAAAAGGAGATGAAGAAAACGGTTAAAACTGAATATATATATATTAAAAAAGTGAATATAGTGCAGAAGAGACTGTTAAAAATTAATATAGTGCTGGTGCTTGGTGCTGCAACAACTATAGTTTTCCCTCACTATGATAATAATTAAAACTGAAACAGCATAACATACTTCTACAAGAAAAAAAATGAGTTAAAACATGAAAGTAAATAGTGATAAATTATCATGTCGGTCTCATTGTTGCCACTGATTTGTGAAGTGAAGCTGGTGTGACCACGTGACTGCTCCAGAGAGAGCAGCCTGCTGTTTGTTCAGAGAGAGAGAGAGAGAGAGAGAGAGAGAGAGGAGCAGAGAAGAGGAAAGATGGCGGCTCTAGCTGAACCAACACGGGACGCCGGGCTAACGTTTTGAGACTTCACCTCCGAGCAGACACCGTGAGCTCCACCGGGGGATTACTGCACCATCCACACCCACACCGGTCCAGCTTTGCACGGGTGCACCTTTTACTCTTGTCCGTGTTGTCTAAAGCAACGTTGAATATAGTCAAAATAATATCTCTGTGCTATCATGAGAGGGAAAAGAGGCAGGCCGCCCAAACCGCTACACCAAGCCGAGGACTCGTCTCCAGCTCCGGCTGCGAGAGGCTTGAGACCGCGGAGGAATCTGAAGCCCCGGTTCAGAGACAGCGGCGATGAGGACGTGGAGAGCCCGACGAGAGAGAGCACTAAGGCGGCTAAGAAGAGGAAAGCAGTCACGTCAACACGGGGCAGAGGACGAGGTAGAGGAGGAGGAGGTTTGAGAGGAGGAGGAAGACGGGGCCGTGGAGGGAAGAGGACGGCTGCCTGTAAGACTGTGGTGTACGACGACCACGAGAGCGACGAGGAGGAGGACGATGCTGTCAGTCTGAGGTCGGAGGAGGACGAGTTTGTTGAGGAGGAACCTCAGACTGAAGAGGAGGAAGAAGATGAGGCCCTGAAAGAGGAGAGTGAAGATGATGTGCTGGAGGAGCAGCAGGAGGAAGAGGAGGAGGAGGAGGAGGATGATGCCAGCTACTGTACAGAGAGTAGTAACAGCACTCCGGGTAAATAAACACTATATAGTTCAGGTGCTGGTTCTCAACATGCACTTGCAAAGGGATGCCAAATGCACACCTTGAAATCAGCTGCAGATGATTGTTTATGAGGAGTTGCAGGAAGCTTATTGTTCAAAATGGAGACTGTATGAACACAAGGCCTCAGTCTGCTCATTATAAGCTGCTGCAGGTGGATTGAAAAGCTCTGTGGCTACTTTACCTTACTGTCAACACACCTTTTAAATAATCCATGTTAAGAATAACTGAGGATGCATCTAAACTTCAATGCAACCATTCAGTTGCATTGAATAACTTAGCTACTTAGCTTAGCATGCTAATGTTAGCAGGTAGCTCATGCTGCCTTGTTGTCATGCTGAAGTTATAGCAGGTTAATTGTTGGATAACTTTACTTATAGCTACCCCCTAACACATTGCTTTATATATGTGAAGAATATGTTGTAGTTTCGTGGTTGAACATGATAAGAAAAAAGAGAGATAAGAGCTAGCTAGCTAAGTTAGCAGGTAACATTAGCTCATGCTGCCTTGTTGTCATGGTGAAGTCAAGCAGGTTAATTATTGTTGGATAACTTTATTTAATGTTACTTATAGCTACCCCTCAACACATTGATCTATATATGTGAAGAATATAAAGTAGTTTTGTGGTTGAAGTTGATTAAAAAGTGAGAAAATAGCTAGCTAAGTTAGCATGGCTAGCATAATCTTTTTACACTTTCAACTTAGTTAACCCTTTAATTCATCACTCCAAAACTCCTATAACATGACAGCTAATGTCTAAGATAAAGGGGGTTATAATGTGTGGTTTAACTAACATTTACGTGATTAGCCAGCTGGAGAGCTAACTAATGTTTTCCTTGCTACAGAAGGAGCCTCATTTAGTGAGCTAATAGTGACACTGACTGGCCATGTGAGGAGCCAGCTCTGCCAGAGTAGCACAAGTTTGCCACCAACTTCAAACTAGAATAACATGTTGTCTGTCTGAGTGGTTATTGTAATCTAACTGCACATGTAGATTTGAGAAATAATGTCAATTGCAACTATATTTAGAAATTGTCCACTATACAGTTTACTGTAGGGCTGCCCCTTCCAAGTCGATTAGTAGACTAGTCAGTCATTTTTAGTCTCAGTCGACTAAGATTTCTGTAGTTAACAAGTCATTTTTTATGCTTTTTTTTCATGCTTATTGATTTATTTCCAAGAAATATATGGGCACATCTCTGGTAAATACAAAACTTAAGCTTTATTAGATTTGTTATATACATACAGGTACATAAGATAAGATGTATTTTCATTGTCCCTGTGGGGAAATCTTTCCTGGACTCCGTCCAACTGCAGTTACAAACACTAAATTAAAACAGCATCAACAACAATAATAAACGATTCCACACAAGACAGAGAAACAGTTTCACAGAAACAGATGCTTCAACACATACACAGTCCACGTATATGATGGCACATACTATCGTACACACCATGGCAGGTATTGCACCCAGGTAGTGCACTGCACCGTCTACCGTCTTGCACATATTGCACAGACAATAGCCCAATATTACACAGATGCAACATATTGCACTGTCCCAATTTAACATATTGTACTGTACCTATTTAACATATTGCACTGTCCCTATGATAGCTTTATGTTACGAGTTGTTGAGAAGTTTAATAGACATCGTCTATTCATCATACATGAAATGTGATCTCTGCATTGAACCCATCCTAAGCATGTAGGGGCAGTGGGCTGCTGTGAGGCGCCCGGGGAGTAACTCGGGGTTTAGTGTCTCGCTCAAGGACACATGCGGACAGTAGGAAACCAGGGATCGAACTGCCAATCATGTGGTTGAAGGATGACTCGTTCTATCCACTGAGCTACAGCTGTCCAAAAACAAAATATGAGATTTAAAGTGTTGCTTTTGTGTGAGAAGAAGAACCCAGTTTCACAGATCTGTCAACATATGAGTGTTAGTCGACTAAGAATTTCTTTGGTCGAGAACAGCCCTAATACAGTATATCCGGCTGCATGTTGCAGATATTGGCATACAAAAGATGGTTATTGCCATATAGGCCTACAGAAGAGCAGGATGATATTGATAACGTCAAACATCATAGTATTTTGACTCTACCTCAATATATAATGTGACTCTCAACTATTAAAAAAAAAAACATTTGAGAAGTTTTCCTCTGATCAAAGCGATCTAATTATGGTTTACTAATATCATTTGTACATCTTACAGGGAAGAAAAAAGTACGGGCTCCCCGACCTCGCACTCCCATCCTGGAGGAGAAGGAGATTCCTCCTCTTGAGCTTCCTGATACCTCCGAGGACCTCCTTGTGCCTGGCGAGGAGCTGCTCAACGCCACCTCCATCTATGAAGTACTGCGGAACTTCAGCACGGTGCTGCGTCTCTCCCCCTTCCGCTTCGAGGACTTCTGTGCGGCGCTGGTAGGCCAGGAGCAGTGCACTTTAATAGCAGAGACCCATAACTCCCTTTTGAAGGTCATCCTACGTGAGGAGGACTCCTCCAACACTACCTTTGGCCCCGCCGACCTCAAGGACAGCGTTAACTCCACGTTGTACTTTATTGACGGCATGACGTGGCCTGAGGTGTTGCGGGCGTACTGCGAGAGCGACCGGGAGTACCATCACGTCCTGCCGTATCAGGAGGTGGATGAGTATCCCTACGGTCCACTTGAAAGTAAGATCAAGGTGTTACAGTTTTTGGTGGACCACTTTCTCACCACCAATATCGCCCGCGAGGAGCTGATGTCCGACGGCAGCATGCTGTATGACGACCACTGCCGCGTGTGTCACCGCCTGGGCGACCTGCTGTGCTGCGAGACCTGCTCAGCGGTCTACCACCTGGAGTGCGTGAAACCGCCGCTGGAGGAGGTTCCAGAGGACGAGTGGCAGTGCGAGATTTGCGTGGCACACAAGGTTCCGGGTGTCACGGACAGCGTGACAGAGGCGCAGAAGAATAGGCCCTACATCCGCCAGGAGCCCATTGGATATGACCGCCACCGGAGGAAATACTGGTTCCTAAACAGAAGGATTATTGTGTAAGTTGGGACCCTCGCTGCATTTCTGCTCCACTTGAATTACCTCTCTGTGCCAACGGCTTTATATCCTAAACTCAACACAGATGTTACCACCAAATGCATTCAAAACAAAAAGGGAAAGAAAACATCTTTCAATGAAGTCATACTGTAATAATCATTGTGTTATTTTACAAAATTCTTTTGTCCAAATTAAACCGGCAGTAGGCAGAAGTGCCTAAGAGACTTCAAATGCTCTGAGACTTCTGCACCTCCTCATGGCTCTGTTTTCAGGCTTTAAAAAAAATCCAGCCCGTGACGGGAGACTTTGGCCAATCACAGGTCATTTCAGAGAGAGAGCGTTATCTCTCAGAACACTTGAATCACAATATGCTGAAAGGTTATAATGGACTTTTTGCCCAATGATGCCAAAAACATTCTGCCTCCTGCAAGCTTAAGTACAGTACTTGAGTAAATGTATTCGTTTGCCTTTACAGCCTCGTTGCGTATACTTGCGCTCATGCGACTGTGGTGTAGTTTGTTTATAGCCTAACGTTAGCTTTTTACTTCTGGCGATTGCATTCACACTTCAAAAATCATAAAATGGTGTTCATTTGTGGAGATTATCTTGCTGAACAAGTTAAAGTATCATAAACGTTTGTTCATCACAGAATTTATTTTCTGCAATAATCCAAAACCCAATGGAAAAATCCTATTGGCTTTTTGTCGAGGGAGCCAGTGTGATGCTAACTTCCCGGTTGGCCTCAAGGCCCATTGAAAGAGGCTAGGTCACGCGTCATATCTTTGGGGTACAATACATGCGCAGTAAAATCTGGTCTGCACTTGCAGAAATTGAGCCAATCGCAATGCACGACCGCAGCTTCAGTTACACTGCGCATGTGTCATACCCCATACTCCAAGACCCGTTTCCACCCGTATCCCAGCCTCCTTCCATAGGCATTGGTTGGCCTACAAAAATCCGTCATCCCTAGACAACTCTATAAAAGTAGCTTACAAGGTACAGTACAAGTCATTATATTTAATAGTAGAGATACAGTATACCTCAATGCACTGTGGGAAATGTGTAAAGATCTAAGCATCCGTGAAAAACATGTCACCATAGCCATGAAGCAGTGAAAAAGTAGCAGCTATGTACTGCAGTTACCCCTGTACATATTCAACAATAGCCTTATGAACCCCCTCAATCATCAAGGTTTTTGTCGTTGTGAAACCAAATGCACATTTCCTCTAAATATGACAAACATGGGCCTCAAATTTGGTCAAATAAAATGCAAACAAAATTGAAGCCAATTGGATACAGTTTCCCAGAAGGTAATCTCACATTACCAGGCGCTGCGTGTGTGCGCTGTTCCACAGTCAAATTTGAAACAGCTGGAGTGAAACTGAAAGTTACAGTAAAAAAAAATCATTTGCCGCGTAAAAATGCAACGTGCTTCCATGAATGTAGTCATTAGTTTAGAGATTATAAAAGAGACAATCATCTTTACTGGCAGGGATGGGTTTCCTGTTTGCCTTCTCACCCCCACCCCAAACTTATGTTAGACTTAATGTGAGACAGTATCTGACAGAGACTTTTAATGCTTTTGATCTGGATTTAAAAAAAAAAGAAGAAGAAAAAAGGCACTCGATGCTTGAGCTGAACTGCACCCAGAGAATATTAATGAATAGATGAGCAGTCTGTGTGTAACCTGTCCTTGACACTCAATTTTAACTCGACCCATTATCTTAATGTCTCCACAAATGGCTGGTATCATTCTGTGTGAATCAGCTCGCTGTTGCAATTGAATTCTTGTGTGGAAATAGATTTTTTTTTTGGCAGCTTGCTTGTACAGGGTTCTCTCTGCTTTTTTAGTGCAGAGTTGATTCAATCCAACCAAAAGAACCCCAAAGAATAGAGGATCATTTTTCTTTTACCAAAGTTAAAACTCACAAAAATCTACAAGGTATGTGCTTACCAGTGTTGTCATTATTTAGTGTCATACGGTGAACAAGTTTATATAGTCTCAGTTAAATTATATTTAGGGCTGTCAATAGATTAAAATATTTAATCACGATTAAATTGCATGATTGCCCATAATTAATCACAGTTAACCAAAAATTAATAACCTGTTTTTTATCTGTTCAAAATTAACCTTAAAGGGAGATTTGTCAAGTGTTTAATACTCTTATTAACATGGGAGTGGGAAAATATGCTGCTTTATGCAAATGTATGTATGTATGTATATATTTATCATTGGAAATCAATTAACAACACAAAACAATGACAAATATTGTCCAGAAACCCTCACAGGTACTGCATTTAGCATAAAAAATATGTTTAAATCATAACATGGCAAACTCAAACCCAACAGACAACAACAGCTGTCAGTGTGTCAGTGTGCTGACTTGACCATGACTTGCCTCAAACTGCATTTTATTATCATAAAGTGGGCATGTCTGTAAAGGGGAGACTCGTGGGTTCCCATAGAACCCATTTACATTCACATATCTTGAGGTCAGAGGTCAAGGGACCCCTTTGAAAATGACCATGACAGTTTTTCCTCAACAAAATTTAGCGCACGTTTGGAGCGTAATTTAGCCTCCTTTGCAACAAGCTAGTATGACATGGTTGGTACCAATGGATTCCTTATGTTTTCTTGTTTCATATGACGAAAAATCGCAAGTTGTGTTAATGCGTTAAAGAAATTAGCGGCATTAAAATGAATTTGCGTCAATGCGTAATTGTGTTAAATTTGGCAGCCCTAATTATATTGTAAGGACACCTTGCAGCAAAGTAATAGAGGAAGTAATGTAGTAACTAAAAATCCATCTAAGAACCCATGCTGTTCTCTCTCTCCACAGCGAGGAGGACGGGGAGCAAGAGAAGAAGAAGACCTGGTACTACAGCACCAAGACGCAGTTGGAGGAGCTCATGGAGTGCCTGGATAAGCAGTACTGGGAGACGGATCTCTACGCCACCCTGGAGGAGATGAAGGAGGAAGTGCAAGCTCACATGGACATCACAGAGGACCTTACCAACAGAGCCCGTGCAAACAATAGATCCTACCTCACTGCTGTCAACGGTATGGATTTGATATTGTCTTTGATATTGCGAGCAGTGTTTGGAAGGGAAATCATTCATCTGACAACTACTAATTAAGGCAGTGGTTCCCAACTTTTGAGTTTTGAAGTGAATGTATATGCTTGTGTCCTGCAGGGTTACATTTTGAAACCGTCTTTATTAAAGCTTCAGATAATATAAATCCTCCCCTCAGGCAGGCCCTCAGGCAGCAGTGCTCTGCTATAATGACAGATGTGCTGCCTTTTTCTTCCTGCTTCACGTTCTCTCAGACAACAAGCAACTCCTTTTACCTCCCCCCAAGTTAACGGAGTGTTTAGAAAGCTTTTGATTACCACGCCAGCAGCTTCCGTTCGTGTTTGACAGGCTGCCATATCTGTTTTCCTAACAGTTTTCCTCTGTCTGTCACCAAACTAACTGGTACTATGTTTTATTGGGGGGACGTGCTTCTGGCATCCTGTCAAAAACTAAAGGGTTAGGGGGAGTAGCCTAAATGGAAGAAGAGATGTTTTTGTAAAGCCATTGTAGTGCTTTTTTTGGGGAGGGGTTTTACATCTAAGTGATTTATGGGTGTTGTATTACTGGTATTTTTCTTCCGTTAAAAGCCCACTGCAGCACAGTGCTGCCTGCGCCTTGCATTTCTTCATTTAAGATGGTTGGGACACAGCTCTTTGTGTCCCAGTGGAAACTGTCGTTATGAAACATGGTTAGGCAGACAGGAGATTAGATCTGGAGATTTTGGCCTTCTGAGAAAAGAAGATCTGCCCTGTCTTGAATCTGGGTCATAAATTGATTTGCTGGTTAACCGAGTTATAGACTCTTGATATGCTAGCGTCTAACACCAAGTTCACCTTATTTCTATGTTATCATATTTCTTAATTTATATATAACTATATAATATAAGATTAAAGGCAGGGTTGATGATGTTATCCAGTATACACTATTTGTTATATTAGTTGAAATGGTCATTACACCCCGACAGCGATCCATTACTGATGAGCTCTGATAAAGGACCGGAAAAGAGCCGTCATCTGTAGCTGCTGTAATCCTGTAAAAAATTAGACGGAGCTCCTGAGGCGATGCTACTTTCAAATTATGCTGGCTTTCCAACATCGTCGACCCCATCTTTAAAGCTGCAGTTGGTAACTTTGAGCAAATATGATTATATGAGTTATTTTTATTAAACTGTCACTATATCCTGACAGTAGTGCATGAGACAGATAATCTGTGAAAAAAAACATGTTCCTCTGTGTCCTCCTGTGCTCATAATGGTATTTGCAAGATTCTACCTCACTCGTGAACTCCGAACAAACTGTCAACTAGGCAGCGCTGATCAAATATGAATCAATATTCTGTTACTGTAATGCCTATTTCTCGCCTCAAATGTTTACAAAAACATCTTGTAGTGTACTGTTTAGCTGTAAAATGAGAAAGTTTGCTCCGGCTAGTGGGCGGTGTTTGGTTTCAGCTCGACTGTTTTCAACGTGACTGCCGGGTCACAAACTTTATCATTTTACAGCCAAACAGTTCATTACAAGATGTTTCTGAAAATTTCTGAAAAATAAGTTTGTATTATATTTGCTCAAGTCAAAAGTCACCTGGAACTGAACAGCAGCATTTTATTACTGGAATATTGTATTTTTATATTATATGTATATTATAATATTATGCTCCAGTTGCTGATTAGAACGCTTCTTTCAAATAGTTTGTAGAGCTGAAACGATTAGACAGAAAATGTAAGGGCAACTATTGTTAATAACTTCAGTTATTTTTCAATTAAAAATACCCAAAAGATTTTTAATTGAAGCTTCTTAAATGTGATTTGCTGCTTATTTATGTGATAGTAAACTGAACATCTGTGGGTTTTGGACTGATGGTAAAACAAGGTATTTGAAGACATTGCATTGGGTTCTGGGAAATTATTAAAGACATTTAAAAAATGTCATTTTATACATTTTATAGACCAAAGGATTAAAGATTAATTGGCAGATTAATCAACAAACAGTTGTTGGTTGGAGCGCTAATTATTTGAATTGGAGCAAATGATCTTCATATGCAAATGTAAGGAATGAGGAAAATTATTGTATTTTAGAATATTTTAATGTTTTTGCCCCAATAAGTTATTAGTATGTACTGTATTTACGCTATACGTTCAGCTAATTTAAATTAGAAACCAAATAATGTATTCATTCTCATGTTGTCTTTTCATTTGTGGACAAAAAAAGTGTTTATTTACACGTCTTACTTGGAAAAAGCAGTTGCTCGAGACAACAGAGCATTGACATCTGTTCAAATGTTACATGGATGCATGAATATGTAATTGCTTCCTTTTTATTTAAAAAAAATTAACGTTTCCTTTTGCTTGTAGGTGTGATTGTGGAGCGCATAAAGGTCAGGCGGGAGGCACAGGAAGCCAAGAGGCGAGCAGAGGAAGCAAAGCAGGAAGCAGAAACGGGCTCCGTTAAGCCGGCGGAGGACACTGCTGAGCTCACATCGCCGCTCGGCAACGGAGAGCACAAAGACACGGAGGCCAAGGAAGATGCTAGTTCACAAGGTAAAAGTCCACTTTATATACAGGGCCCAGTTGCATAAAAATAGACCTGGTCTTTGTTTTAAATATAACTTTAAATCAGACTTGCTAAAGACACTTACATTTACATGCTGCATAAAGCTTCCCTATGAGTGACTAATGTAAGACTGACTGAATATGGTACAAGAATACAAAAAAGTTTTGGATAAACGGTTGAAAAAGTTAGTTAAAATGATCTAAAAGTAATGGATGAACAGTTGAAACAGTTAGCTAAAGGTAATGGTCTAAGGCCAAGACTAGTCTTAAACTAAGTTTATGCAACTGGCCCCAGTATTTTGTAATCCCCCACACGCCATTTCTCCTAAAGTAACTTTTAAACAGAAGACCCAGTAGTACTGGTAACAGCAGGTGTAGTTTTCTTGGTGCTGTTCCTATGTTGTAAACTGTCAGTGATGTCTCTGCGGCAGCATCAAGACTTTCTACTAAACAATATTACGACTCTGCTGGTGCTGTTCGCCCTGTGTATGTATGTCATGCCACAGCAGCCACGGCTCCCCCAGCTGCAGAGGAGAACTGCGTGTCTGACCCTAACCCCGGCTTGGCCGCCAAGGACACAGCCGTGCCTAAAACGGAGTCCATTGAACCCAACAAGGAAACGCCACCTGCTCCCTCTGGCAGCCTGGAAAGTGGGGAGTCCCCTCCATTGGCAAAGCAGGAAAGGACAGGTACTCAGAGTCAAAGATGGACTCGTGTTCGCTGCGGTGTCCACTGTCCAACTATCAGCAGCATCTCTAGCCATTCAACTCACCCCTCCACTTCATACCCTGTTGCTGCCGGGCTGCACATCCATCTTCATCTGTCTGCTTGTCTGTGCTGGTTGCCACTAACCATACCCTGCCCTGTTCGCCTTGCTCATTTGCCTTTTTCGGTGTAAGGCGGTGGCTACACTGATTCCTTTCCAGTCTCTATACATTTGCCATTTTATAGTCAGGACAGAAAGCTAATGCCCTGTTTCCACCGCAGGAACTTCTCTCCTAACTAGGAACCGTTTGAGGAACTCATTGTGTTTCGACCGCAGGGATTAGAGTCTAAATTAAGTTCCGTTTCCGGGACATTTTCTGGGGCCTTTTACCCCCAAAAAAGGCCCTGGTCAGGGGGTAGTACTTTCTGAAAGTACCAGAACTCTCAGGGTGGGGTTTGCAGACAACAAAGGGCTGAAGGAACCTTTTAATTCCTTGACAAGAAGTCCCGGGTCTAAAATGACCAGGAACTTCTTGGTGGAAAACAGGGCTTAAATCTGGTTTGAGGTAAATGTTTTTTGAATGAATGTCAGATTTGTTGTCATTTTTTTTTTCCGAATTGGACTTAAGGTTCAAGGTTTGTTCTGTATTTGATTTGGCGTAGCTTTATTTGTGGATCAATTATAGTGAAACTGAACACCAATACCTTGAAAGAGGCTGTAATTACAGGTTTTATTGATAACATTTTTATGTAGACAAATATTTAAAAAAAAAATAATCAAATCAAGAATGAAAGAAAAAAAATTATGATTGTGGATCAATCAATAAAACATTTTGGTGGGTCCAAAATGAATGATTTATTTATCTTTGTGGAAGATATCTGATGTTTGGTTCCCACTTCTATCAAGGCTTGTGAGCCAATAGTAAAACAACATTTTTATCACGTGATATCTCTGGGTTGTCAGTTAGTGTGGAAAAAACAGATGAATGGCTGAGATTGACCGTAAGAGCCTGGCAACGACTTGTTGTGAAGTAAATGCAATGGAACGAGGGAGAGAAAATGAGACATCTAGTGGCTGAATGTTATCAATAGCACCTTTTAATGCAGTGTGCACCACCCTGGGCAAACCTGGCATCATATGGAGGTGATTGTAGGTGTTCCAGTGCTTTGAATTTAGACTGGTTATTTATTTGTGTTTTACATGGCTTCATATTCCCGAGAATTGTGTTTCTTCAGCTGAATGTTAGCCTCCATGGATGGCACGCACTGTGAAAGAGGACTTTGTGTTTGTTTGTGCTTTAACCTAGACAAAAATAACATTTCAGACAAAAGACTGTGGCCATGAAGTCCTCCTTTCTTTCAGTAGCTCAACCAAAAAATGGTAGCTCTCACACTCACTTCAGATTCCCTTTCACTGCATCTCTTCATTATCTTCAGTAATCATCTAATTAAATCGTGAGAAGATATATTCTCCTTTCATTTAATTGTTTCCGAGGGATCGTAAAAGCTGTTGCGGGCCTTTTTCTGCCATTCGTTTCATTTGTCTTTACCTCCTCTAAAGCATGAAACTAAAGCTGCTTTGGTAGCTAAATGTCACATTTATTTTTGGTGCATTCATTTCTTGTCTCGTGTTTATATGCCGTCTCCTGCGCTCACGGTCTTGAAAAAGCACGCTTTTGGCACAGCACTAGATGGCGTCCCTGGCAGCAGCTAGCACGCCACGTCTGTCACAACCGGCTCCTTATTCTCAATCCAATTTATGGGCATTTGGGTGGGCTCCTGTTGCTCAGACAAAAGACTCTCTGCCTGGAAGCCCCACCTGCTACCTCGTCAACAAAGAGCTGCATATATATGCGGGACTCTCTCCCCTAACAACTCAAAGGCAGAGCTGGGGTCTTGATTTTGGCTTTGGAACAAGTGCACAGCTTGTTTTTGGATTTGTGTAGCCTTTCCTGTCCAAGATGGGCTTGGTTTTATAGGCCTAACTGGACCGATGAAGCACTAAATGGTCCGCTAAAGATTATTTCTTGAGCAGTTTGTTGTTGTCTTAAGACATGGTGTTAGATTGAACACGGTCTGGCCTAGCTGTATTGAGAATTTCCCATTTTGAGAGGTTGAGTTTTTGTCAGTATCGTTTCTAATTTGTTTACACAGCTGCCATCTTTGCTAAAAGCACGTTGCTTGTAATTAACGTCATTGTGTTTCACTCCTTGCATCCCCAGTACTTGCTTTGACGCCTGTACTCAGTCTTTCCAAACATTTATTTTCAGATGAGGACGTGAAAGCCGAGTCTAGCAGCGAAGACAAGCACCCTGGCGATTCCCAAGATCAGCCACAGCAGCAGCAGTCATCTCAACCGGAGTCGAGCGGAGGCAGCAGCCAGGTTTCAGGCCTTAGTAAACCGGAGCAGCCCGACCTGGCTGATCCGACCTCCCGGTCCTCTTTTACCAGCCAGGATGGGACAGGTAATCATGTTTTTGGTGCTCGAAAAAAGTAGATAAACACAGATTCTGGAGTCAATTCAGTTGTGCTGCATTGTCTCTCAGTGTCTCTGTTTTAATCAATCTGCTTTCTGAATGACAGACGAGTACAACGACAGGGTCAAGAGCACTAAAGAAAAACCAGCTGGACAGGAATCGAATAACCAAACGCCCAGAGGCAGCAAAGAGGTGAGGCGTGTGCAGGGTTTTTCCAACTGCAGTCTAGAACTGTTGTTTAATTCCACAGTTATTATTATTCTCACAAAACCTTTAAGAAATGTGTTTTAAATTAAAGAAAAGTGAGTAACTTGTGTCCATCATAGCATCTAGGATCCTGTATTGTATTTAGGCAAAGTTACTTATGTTATCATAAACACTGCATTGACTATGCTTAATGAAATGATCTATCAGAATCTTTCCTATCTCTAGTATTAAAGGGATAGTTTGGGTGTTTTGAAGTGGGGTTGTATGAGGTACTTATCCATAGTCAGTGTATTACTTACAGTAGATGGCGGTCGGCACGCCCCCAGCTTGGAGAAGCAGACAGGAGTTACCGCACGGAAGCAAAGCAATGTACTGCTGTGGACGGGGCCGGCAGCAAAATGTGTTTAGCCACCGAAAAGCAAGGTTCACCCGTCTGAAACATAGACTGTACAGCTGTCTCGCGGCAACATAAACCAGCAAAAATATTCTAAATATAGCATACACTTAAACATGACATTGATATTTTAGGTGGCTAAAATACATTTTGCTGCCAGCCCCGTCTAAAGCAATATATTTCTTTGCTTCTGTGCGGTAACTCCTGCCTGCTTCTCCAAGCTGGGGTCGTGCTGACCGCCATCTACTGTAGGTAATACACTGATTATGGATAAGTACCTCATACAACCCCACTTCAAAACACCCAAACTATCCCTTTTAAAGCCACAAGTTGAGCACATCCTGAACAAACTAAGCTGAATGTAATGTTCCCTCTCATGTTTCAGTCATCTCCTGTACGCTCTGATGGCGAATCTTCGCGCCTCAGCTTCTTAAAAAGGGACCTGACCGTGAATTTGAACAACTTGTTCAAGCTGGGCCAGGAGGGTAAATACAGGGTCTACCACAACCAGTACAGCACCAACGTCCTGGCCCTAAACAAGCATCAGCACCGCGAGGACCACGACAAGAGACGCCACCTCTCCCACAAGTTCAGCCTGACTACTGCATCTGAGTTCAAATGGAACGGCTCCATCTACGGTTCGCGGAGCCTGACCGTCTCCACCCTGCGTCTCACCATCATCCAGCTGGAGACCAATGTCCCTGGACCATTTATGCATCCCAACTGGGCATCGCACAGGTAAAACTGGGATCAAGTTAATGTGAAGCCCTTTACGGAAATTCACTGTTGTTTAAGCGAAAGTTTATTTCCCAAAACTATTCCTTTTAAGGATACAAAAATATTTGATTCTTGCAAAATATGATGATCTATTTTAACTTGGTGTAAGAGTTTGAAATATGATGAAGCTTTATGGAAGAAATATGCAGTTGTGCTGTTTGTTATCTGTTGTTTTATACAGTTTGTCTCTGTTTTTTTCCAGGACCAACTGGAACAAAGCAGTGCAGATGTGCAGCAAGGCCAGGGAATTTGCTTTGGCCTTGGCCATATTGGAGTGTGCCATCAAACCAGTGGTCATGCTGCCTGTATGGAAAGATTCTCTTGGTCACACAAGGTAAACAACTGTTGGCTACACACACGTTCTTGCTTTCCATAAGACCAACAGGACTCAAGCTAGTCATCATCTGCTCCACTACTCCAGTTCAGTTAGGGCTGGGCGATGTGGCCAAAATGTTCATTATATAGGTGATTTCATATCTCGATAACGATGCATATCACGCTATAGCATGTTTTCTGGTAATTCAATAAATAAATATTTTGTATGAAGCCTATTTTTGTATACTGCTGTGTGAATTAAATATTATTTTCTCCTTTAAAGAACTTGAGTGCAACAGTTTTAAGTGAAGTTATAGAGAAAAAACTAAATGAATATGGGCTTAGCCTATATTGCGATAGAAACGATGTAGAAAAACATATACAATAGACATTTTTATATCGTTTTGACGATATATACCGTCATATTACTTTCTTGCTTCAGGTTACATCGCATGACCTCCATGGAGCGGGAGGAGAAGGAGAAGGTGAAAAAGCGAGAGAAAAAACTGGAGGATGAGGAGACACTACAACAGGCCACCTGGGTGAAGTACACCATCCCCATCAAGCACCAGGTAAAACATCTTTCATCTGTCATCCAGCTCCTCCTGTGGCCACAGAGGAGGTTTTACATCATACTTAACTGATCTAGAGCAGTGATTCACAACCTTTTTCATCAGACGCAACTGTTTTGTCATTACTTTCAGCTAACTATTTCATCTATTTAGTTATTAGTTTTATTTAACTACATTTCAGCTATTTAGTTCTTACTTTAAGCTAACTATTTCATCTGTATATTTCTTTCTTTTAGCTAACTGTTTCAGCTGTATATTTATCTCTTAGCTAACTATTCAGCTTTTTAGTTATTGCTTTTAGCTAACCATTTCGACTGTTTATCCATTAGCTATCTATTTTAACCATTTATCCACTATTTTCAGCTAACTGTTTAGACCTTTCTGTTTGAAAACTAGCTTTCACACACTTAGTTTGTACCCCGTGACAACTGCAGAAGTAAACCCCGGGGTACAAGTAGTCCTGGTTGGGAATATCTTGATATTCTTATAGAGCTTTATTTTGTCTTTAAGGCTTTTTTACAGTTGATATTGTTTCTCAATTTTGAATTTTTATAAATGTTCTCTGAAATTATTGTGGCTCTTCATTTGAAAGCTTCATTATTTTGTGCCTCACTTGTGTGTTTTTCTGTCAAGGTGTGGAAGCAGAAGGGGGAGGAGTACAGAGTGACGGGGTACGGTGGCTGGAGCTGGGTCAGTAAGACTCATGTGCCGCGGTTCGTCCCGAAGCTACCGGGGAACACAAACGTAAACTACCGCAAAGACCTGGAGGGTAAGGGCTAAACCGGCAGTATTTCCTCAATATATTCTCCTACTGTTGGCACTTTTGGCTCATATTATGATTTATTTTCTGTCTTCATAGCTAAAATGAGGAAGGAAAAAGCAGCAGTTTGCACAAATAAGCAGAAAAAGTTGATTGAAACTGAGGAGCAGACTACTCAAAACACGTCGGATGGGGAAAAAGAACAAGCAACCGTCGCTGCCTCATCTGAGAGCACTTCATCAGAGGAGGACTGCAAACCTCAGACCTCAAAAGAGGATGAAAAACCCACGGAGGAGGAGCCTGGAAAAACTGTAGAGGAGAAGGGAGAAGATGAAAAAATGGAGGTTGACCCCTGCTCCAAAACTTCTGCTTCAAGTGGTGAGAAAGGTAAATGTTTTTTCCTTTTATCTTTTGGATTTCCCTTGATGCTATTTGTGGGCGGATATACGTTTCCATCATCCACTGACCTCTGTGACTGTTAATTACAGATGAAGCTGAAAACAAAGGCTCTTCCTCGCCTTCTGTGCAGCCTGTGGAGGAAGAACCAATCCAGAAAGTTGAAGAACCCAAGAATGAGGAGACCACTGCAGCGAAGACCTACTACGACGTTGTGAATGTCAGCGAGGGCTTCCAGCTGCGGACAGCTTATAAGAAGAAAGTAAAGCCCTCCAAACTGGATGGGCTTTTGGAGCGGCGGGTAAAACAGTTCACCTTGGAGGAGAAGCAGAGGCTAGAGCGATTGAAACAGGCGACGCTGCTGTCCAAAATGGTCGCCACAAAGCCCGCTTCCGCGGTTAAGACCGAAGGATCCACGTTAGGCAAACAGCAGCCCGTTGTGACCCCGTGTGTAAAAAAAGAGAAGGATGAGGGCGTTCAAGTGAAAGACCACATAGTTAAAAAGCTCAACTTTGAGCAGGAGCAGATAAAGACGGACGTGGACGTCAAATCAGAAACCACAGCACCCAACCACAGCAAACAGACAGAGGTAAACGCCGTGCAGGGGAACTGTGGGGAGGCCTTAGCTCACAAAGAAGTGAATGGAGGACCTCTATCGAGCACTGAGCCCATCAGTAAAAACAATTGTATATCAGATGCACTAGAAAGCAAAGAGAAAACACACAAGCCAGAGGTGGCGCGAGTGGGAGAGAATGCTAAGAAACGTGGGTATGAGGAAATGGAGCAAGGCAGCGAACAGAGCATGGAGGCAGAGCAAAGTAAGGTGCAGGTGAATGGGAAAACCGGGGCCCCTGCTGACTCAAACGTCAACTCAGACCCAGCCAGTCAAGTCCAAGAGGACATTAAAGAGCCTCAGAAAGAGCCCGTCAAGTCTCTGATGAATGGAAACCTCTCGCAGAACGACGTGTCCGACATATGTCACCCACCTCCCGTGAAAGTCCCGAAATTAGAGAACCACGTGGCAGAGAAAGGTGACTCTCTGAATAAGAATGTGGATGTGGCGATGGACGGCGAGGGGACGGTACCTGCTAAGCTTCCATCCTCAAGCCCTACTAGTAATAGCACCGACAATAACAGTAGTAGCGAAGGTTTGAAGACCCCCGCGACCACAGAGTCTCAAAAAGCCCCGACCACTGACTTGTCCCGTAAGTCCGACGTAATGTCTAAAGCAGCAAATAGCGCCGTCTCCTCTGTCACCACCACCCAGCCCAGCTCCAGGGCAGCCGTCCCTCAGAAGACTAAACTTCCAGTCGCCGACGTCAAGACGGGCCCTTCAACCAGCTCCATGACGATTAGTAAAGAATATTCCACCAAAGACCGGATCAGCCTCCTCAGGTTCTCCAGATCCAAGAAGGCACGCTCGGGGACGGCCCTGCCGTCCTACCGCAAGTTTGTCACCAAGAGCAGCAAGAAGAGCATCTTCATCCTGCCGAACGACGACCTGAAGAGAATGGCGAGGAGAGCGGGCATCAGAGAGGTGCCCATATTCAACTACAACGCTAAGCCCGCCCTGGATATATGGCCCTACCCTTCGCCTCGGCCTACTTTTGGGATCACGTGGAGGTTGGTAACACATTTAGATCTTTTTACATGATTTTGGATACTTAAGAAATACATTTAGAACTGGCATTTGTAGGACACATTTATAATAGCCAATTGAAAATATTCTTTTGATTATTTTGAACAATATTATTACAGATATGCCAGCTTTAGCTTGACACTAACAAATGACAACATCACTTCTCATTATGTTACCAAGACATACAGTACATTAAAGTGTGTATAGCCCCGTTTCCACCAAGAAGTCCCTGGTTATTTTAGTCCCAGGACTACTTTTCAAGGAACTAAAAGGTTCCTTCAGCCCACCCGTTTCCATAAGGGTATAAAGACGCTTTAGAAGATTAGGCCAGTTGGCCTTGCCACATGACGTGACAAGGCCTGCTGCTGGACGCAGGGGTGAACACACTTTGCAGCCTGCAGTTAAGTGTGTCTAACCGCTTCATCTAAAAAAACACGTTGAACAAAAACAAATGTTACATTTTGAGCACAATGAAACTAAGAGCATCTGTCTCCACAGTAAATCATCTGTTGAGTGTTTGATGGTTCATTATTTGTGCTTTAGAACGGAACCGCTGGGAAATACTAAGAAAAATTCACAGCACCGCCGCACTGTCTCTCTCTTCTAACGTTACCACTTTACTTTCAGTGTTATCAAACAAAGAAAAATGTTCTCCCCTCGTCCCAAAATGGTCCTAAATCGATACAAGAGTACTTCCTTGGTTATGAATGAAGCGGTACAGTTGAAGCAGCAGTGCTGTGTGTGTGTTTTACCAATCAGTGACAGTCATCCCTGCAAACTCCACCCCGAAACGTCTGGTACTTTCAGAAAGTACTACCCCTCAACCAGGGCCTTTTTGGTAGTAAAAAGGCCCCGTAAAATGTTTGGAACTTAACTCAGACTCTGGTCCCTGCTGTCAAAACGCAACAAGTTCCTCGAAAAGTTCCTAGTTCCGGGGGAAAGTTCCTGCGGTGGAAACAGGGCTATGGTAAACATACTTCCTGTTGTTTGAATAATACTAGCTCGTGTTTTTTTCTGACTGCGTCTCATTCAGGTACCGTCTCCAGACTGTGAGGTCGCTGGCTGGGGTCAGCCTGATGCTGAGGCTGCTGTGGGCCTGCCTGAGGTGGGACGACATGGCCGTTAAGCCCTCCGCCGCTGTGGGGACAACACGGAAAGGTGCGGAAATGCTGCGTGTCTGTGTGTCTTTTGAGGAAGCCTTCTTACATTAGTTTCTATTTTAGTTCAAACATGCAACTTATTCTGTTATCTCTTCTGCTTCTGCCTTGACGTGTCCACCTTCCAATGCTTGGATGAGTGACTATTAATGGTTGCCGTTTTAAACGATTGTGCTAATATGTTTTATTCTCGCCACAGAAACCACGGACACGGACATCATCACAACAGAGATCATAAAACGAAGAGACGTGGGGCCTTACGGCATCCGCTCAGAATACTGCATCAGGAAGATCATCTGTCCCCTCGGAAACAGAGACACTCCCAAAGGTAAAAGCTAAACATCAGAAACAATGGAGAAATTGCAACTTTGAAGATTGACCGAGATTGGTTGCTGCAAGAGTTTTTGCCAACTTTTTATAAGTATAATTAACATGGCTGTCAAAGTTAATATGATAATAACGCAAATTAGTTTTAACGCCACTAATTTCTTTAACGCATTAATGCAACTTGCAATTTTTAGGTTGTAGTGGGCTCTGGTATCATATGAAACTAGAAAACCTAAGGAATCCATCGATATTAACCATGTCATACTAGCTTGTCGCTAACAAGGCTGAATAACGCTCCAAACTTTCGCTAAATTATGGAGAGGAAAAGCTGGCGTAGCCCTTTTCAAAGGTGTCCCTTAACCTCTGACCTCAAGATATGTGAATGAAAATGGGTTCTATGGGTACCCACGAGTCTCCCCTTTACAGACATGCCCACTTTATGATAATCACATGCAGTTTGGGGCAAGTCATAGTCAAGTCAGCACACTGACACACTGACAGCTGTTGTTGCCTGTTGGGCTGCAGTTTGCCATGTTATGATTTGAGCATATTTTTTATGCTAAATGCAGTACCTGTGAGGGTTTCTGGACAATATTTGTCATCGTTTTGTGTTGTTAATTGATTTCCAATAATAAATATATACATACATTTTCATAAAGCAGCATATTTGTCCACTCCCATGTGACAAATTTCCCTTTTAAGGTACATTTTGAACAGATAAAAAAATGTGTGATTAATTTGTGATTAATTGTGATTACATTTTTTGAATCCATTGACAGCTCTATAAAGTTTGTTTCTCTTTTACCATAAGTAGAAACCCCCACTCCGCAGAGGAAAGGGCTGCGCTCAAGCGCCTTGAGGCCCAAGAAACACGAGCCAGCCAAGCTGACCGGGCCTGTGGCTGTGGAGAACTGGGTGCCTGAAGAAGACCTGGAGCTGTGGGAGATCAGGGCCTTTGCTGAAAGGTCAGAAACACCTCCTCTGGCCTCTGTGGCCACAAGCAGTATTGTTTTGGGGAATTATTCTGATAGGGCACTGACTCACCTGATATTCACCTTTTTCTTTCCTTGGTATTACAGAGTGGAGAGGGAGAAGTCGCAGGGTATTGATTCCTCCAAATCCGGCAGTAGTCTGAAGACGGCAGAGGACGTCAAAGCCCATTTGGAGAATCAGCTGAAACAGGCCAGACTGGCTGCCCAGCAGGTAGGAACACACAGACACACATACACACAATTGGTTTAGTAAGCTGTTGTTGAGTAAGCACTACACTGTGAGGTCAACAAACTCTTTATATGCTTAAAATGTTCTGACATTTTTGTTACAGAAACGTCTGGAGCAGCAGAGACCAGGTACACCCGCCAGCACTCCAACAACAACCACCACCACCTCAGCCAGCACCCCCAGCACTCCCAGCAGCGGCTCCAGCACCCCCAGTACCCCAGCGTCCATGGGCCAGAGGACCGGTCATGTCACTTCTGGAACTAAGATGGTCCTGGCCACAAAACTGGGCTCTCCAGTTTCCTTTCAGCAAGACAAAAACTTCCATCAGTCTTTTGCTTCCTGGGTCAAGCAGGGTCAGACCAATAACACCTCAGGTAAGCCGCATCGAAGACGAGGATAATTAGAATGATCTGACTGGTGTCGAGTTGTGCTCCTTCTCATCCATCATCTGTAAGAGGCAGGCAGACAAACCACTTTGTCACACGAGATTTTTGGTTTTTCATGTTTCCATTTTTTTATCGCTGTTTGACAGTTTGTAAGAAGTCAATCATCGGCATGACTTTCCCACAACTGTTCTTTTTTTTGTGTGTCAGTTTTCCACATTGGTAAATGTGATTGGCTTGCCGTAATGACTTTGTGGCTCGTGGTGTCCACTTTCAGTCCTGTTAAAACTGGATTTTCAATTTGTGTCCTTTTAAAGGGATACAGGAGAGCCTGTGTATCGTCATAACTTAAACACATGGCAAAGAAATAATCCCAAATTTTGAAAAAATAGCAGCCCCTTCGTTGACTCAAAGCTTCCAGTGGACACCACAGCCGTAGACTGGCTGTCGTGGCGGCCCTTGTGGCTGTGCGTGACCGGAGGTGGCATGGTGTGTCTTGCAGCCTCCAGTGGCTCGGCGGTCGCCACCTCGGAGCAAACCTTCAAGATCGCTGGCAGTCCAGTGACTGTGGCTGCTGGCCAGGTCCTCACCGCCAAACTCCCGCTCCCCGCTAACAGCAAGATTGTCGCGCTCAACATGCCCACCACTCAGGGAGGTAGGGAGCACGAGTGTCATCCATTTCCTCCGGTTTGTGCTTTTATACCTGCCAAAATGGATGGAGGAGTGTCATGTGTCTGTTGGCACTGAGCATGGATGATGCCACCAGTGTTTTTTTTTTCTTTTTTTTTTTACTTTAGATGGAAGAGCTTCTATGACCATTAGTTTGATTGCTGTTTTTTGTCTGAGCTTCTTTCTGAGTTGTGTATAAACACCGCTTCTGTACATCCTTGATCCAAAAAAACGTGAAAGTCAATTGTTCGTTCCATTGCAACATCAGCGCTCCGCAGCAGAGCTACGCTTCCACCATTTTGGATTGAAAGCGACTACCGGACGCCAGTGAAACGTCCACCTAAAAAGTGCCGTACAAAAGTAAAACAAAATTATTTCTATTCAATTTTCATAATTTGAATGACAATAGAAAATGTCCTGTGTTGAACAATAAAAATATCATAAATATACATACTATTATAACTATTTATTTATTAAACTTGTTTTTAACCTTTAACTTTTAAATGGAAGTTAGAAAAATCCAGCACACGGATTTTGAGAGCAATCTCAGACTTTCCTGTCAAGGAAATCCAAAATGGATGTCTTGTGCTTTTGCCCTAAGATAATAAAAGTGATGAATTACAGCCAATATATCCATTATTACAGCTGCATGCAGCCAGCAGGAAGCTGGCAGAACCGGATATGTCATATGAGCGTGCAGGGTGGTGCAATCCTGTTGGTCTGATGCACGTTCATTATGTCATCATAACTCTGGATTCAGTTATTAGTCAATTTCACAACTTTTAGGACATAACGGTTTAAATGAGGGTTATTTAAGTGTTCATACTGGGAAGTTGATTTACCTTGAAAAAAAATTGTCCTCTGATTTACAGACATCTCTTTATACATCCATGGCCACACTCATTGGCGTTTTCAGTCCAAAATGGCGCTAGCGCTGTTGTCAAAACAGCCCCAGAGTTTCGTCTCTTTGCTTGACCTGTACCACTGTATGTACCCGATGCATATTCGCTTCTCTCCTTACGTAATCGTGCTTATCAACAGGCGTAGTCCAGCAGAAAGTCCTGGGCATTTTCCCCTCTGGGCCTCCTGCGAACCTTAGGACATACAGCACACTACATCCTACGACTGGCAACATCAACCTCAGAGCCACCACCTCCTCAACTACCCAGCAACAGGTCTTTTGTCTTTCACCTTGTCCTTTTTCAGTTTTTACTTGAAGCTAGGGGAGCACAATGATTGATGATTTTACTTTTTTGTCTTTGTGATCCAGGCCGTCACAGCAGGAGGCCAAACGCAGCCTGTCACGACGATGAGCCCGTCTGCGGGCACAGCAGCGGTCAGAAGTCCAGCGTTGGTTCAACAAGGTGTTCTGTCTAACTGATCATTTCTATCTGCAGATGAATGTCTTCAGCCTTTTTGTGGCTTACAAATAAAAATAAAACATTCCCTCCTCATCCCCTCCAGGCCAACCACAGCCGACCGTGACACAGACGGGTCCTGGTTCTACACCCGTGCAGACAACTGCAGCTCAGAGAGCAGCAGGTCCTGCACCGTCACCTCATGCAGCCACTACAGCACCACCTGGGCAGGCACCAGCAGCTCCCTCCCAGACCAACAGACCACAGCAGGGTCAAGTTAAACTCACTATGGCACAGCTCATGCAGCTAACACAGGGGGCTCAGGTGAGGGAACATTTTTTTTCTATCGTCTTTTCCTCACTACAAACACACACACAAAAATCTCCTGCTGTGAAAGCCTTTAACCCCCTGAGACCCCGTGATCTCGACCGACTTTACTGTCTTTCAGAGGCTGTAGCAGGTTAGAACTAGAGTAAAGATATTGTATGAAGCTAGAAAACATAAGGAATCCTTTGGTAACAACCATGTCATACCAGCTTGTCAGGAAGGAGGTTAAATAACGCTCCAAACTTATGTTATGATTTTGGCAAGGAAAAACTGGCATGTCCATTTTCAAAGGGGTCCCTTGACCTTTGACCTCAAGATATGTGAATGAAAATGGGTTCTATGTGTACCCACGAGTCTCCCCTTTACAGACATGCCCACTTTATGATAATCACATGCAGTTTGAGCAAAAACCATGCAGTTTTTTTGAATGCAGTGTTATTTTTGCCTATTCTAAAAATGATGTTTGTCTTGAGAATTGCATAGATTGTACGTATAAATTGGTATGACTGTAAAGCTGAGACTCTTGTGGATCCAATGAGCCCAATTGTATTCATGTGTGATGATGTTATTCCCCATAGGAGCCATTTCACATATCCAAATCTGTGTAACAAATGGTATCAACCCAAAAATTGCTGCAACAATTTATGAGACATAATAGAGCATGGAAATGGCCATCATAAACTTCCATCATAATGTTATAATATTTATTTAAATTAATTCATTTTCATTTCGGATGTTATGTTTCTTTATGACTAGAACAACTGCATCTCAAATTAATCTTCAGGTTCCCAGCTTTCAGGTGATGTACACCACTTCTATGTGACATCTACTGTTGACCTGCTATCTCCCCCTGAAGACTCCCTGTACCCCCTAAAAAAAGACAAAAACGGTTCTATTGTAGCTCTCAGAGGGTTAAAATGTGTATTTGCTCCTGTAAAGTACCTCATAACTGTGTTTTAAATTGTGTTGTATAAAGAGAGAATTATATCACTGTTAGCTGAAGGCAAGCTTTCTTTTGTCTACAACTCTGCAGGGTGGAAACCCAGGTCTGACAGTGGTGATCCAGGGTCAGGGCCAGACCCAGGGCCAGCTGCAAATCATCCCACAGGGTGTAACAGTCATCCCTGTTCCTGGTCAGCAGCTAATGCAGGCGGCCATGCCCAACGGCCAGGTCCAGCGCTTCCTCTTCACCCCCATCCCCCCATCCTCATCAGCTCCGATTCCAGCACCCACTCAGATCCCTCAAACCCAAATGTCAACTCCAACTCAAGCCAGAATTCCCGCACAAGTCCAGACGACTCCCTCGGCCCTAGCCCAAACCCGAATGGCTGCCCCTGTACCCACCCCGATGCAAATGCCAGGTTTGGCGCCCACGGTCCCCATGCAAACCCAAGTTGCAGCCTCTACCCCGTTATCATTCCCCGCACAATCTCAAATATCCACTCCCGTGCCCGCCCTGCCACACGTCGCAGCCCAGGCCTCGACGCAGGTTTTATCATCCACGCCAGCCTCTGTCCCCGCACAACCCCAAGTGGCGAGATCTGTGCCTTCCCCAGCACAGAATGCAGGCCCGGCTATGTCTCAGACACAAGTCTTCGCCTCAGCCTCAACCCTTGCACCAGTGATGGTGCAAACCCAAGTCTCCACCGTTACCCCAGGCTCATTCCCTACGCAAACCCAACCTGCAGTGTCGCTCCCCATCCCGGGGCATGTCGCACCTCAAGCCCAGATCCAGACACACGCCTTCAGCCCCGCCCCTGCTTTAACCCCCGTCTCAGTCAAGACCGCCGCCCAAGTCGCTGCCATAGCAGCCGCCACTAACTTGCCCCAAATGCCCGCCTCTGCCTCTCTTCCCTCGCCTGTCCAAGTCCCGACCCCTGCTCTCGCTCCCGTCTCTGCTCCCGTCATAGCCGTCGTGTCCACCCACATTGCTGTCCCGTCCACAGCTAAAGCTCTAACCCACATCCAGGTCGCGGCTCCCACAGTTCCCCTTCACGCCGCTGTGGCCAATGCTGTTGTCACGCCAGTCACAGCCACCTCTACAACACCTTCAGTGCCAGGTAAAGAACCTACATCAACAGCATCCTGTTTTTGTCTATACGATGGTTGACTTGTTTTTTTTAATGCATTGCTTGTCTTTACTTCTCCGTGCTGTTGTAGCTCTGATGGAGCAGAGGGCAGCTCAGCCCCAGGTCTGGACTTCGTCCTCATCTCAAGCTCAGAGTCCCGCTCAGCCAGCTCAGCAGGCTGCTGCTCCCGCTCAGACGCCCGCCTCTGCATCAGTCTCCACACATTCATCACCCATCACCCCTCTGCCTCAAGCGTCTCTTCCTCCTCAAGCTCAAGGACACGTGCAGCACCCCACCGTCGTATCCATGCAGCAGGTGTCTCAGATCCCAGTCTCGGCGGTCCAGGTTCATATGGGATTACCGGTCTCTTCTGTTGTTACTTCTGTCAGACCCACGCTGCCTCAGCTCCAGCCCCAAACCCACGCTCAACTTCAAGCTCAGTGTCCAGCCCAGATCCGCACGCAGATTCAAGTCCAGCCCTTTGGCCAAGTCCAACAAATGCCACACATTCAGGCCCAAGCACAAGTCCAGAACCACCCCCAGGTCCGAGTTCAGTTTCAGCCACAAACTCAGCAACCGCCCCAAACCCAAGTACAGCCCGTTGCTCAAAACCAACCTCAGGTGCAGTTTCAGTCCCAAAACCTAACCTTGCCCCAGGTCCAGGTCCAGGCCCAGCTCCCATCAAGGGTCCAGCCTCAGTACCACCCGCAGGTACATGCCTCATTTCAAACACAGGCTCAACCTCAACCCCAGGCTCACCAGCAGCCTCAGGTCCAATCTCAACCCCAGGTTCAGTCTCAGGCCCAAACTCAGCTACAGCTACAGCCCCAGATCCAAACCCAACTCCATCCCCAGGTTCAGGTCCAGTTCCAGCAGCAGAGCCAGGTTCACCCGCAACCTCAGGCCCTGCAGCAACCCCAGGTCCAAGCCCAGCCCCAGGTCCAGCAGCAGCTTCAGGTCCAAGCCCAACCCCAAGTCCAAGCTAAGCTCCAAGTCCAGTTCCAGCCTCAGAACCAAACTCAAGTGCAAGCGCAGCCTCAGCTCCAGGTCCAGTCTCCAATCAGGCATCAGCTCATCACCGTTCCGGGCCTCCAGCAGCCCGTCCAGCTACTCTCGGCTCTGCCGCCCCACGTCGCGGCCCAGATCCAAGCCCAGATCCAGGCGCAGGCGCAGCAGCAGGGCGGCACGGTTCCCCAGCAGATCAAACTGCAGCTGCCCATCCAGATCCAGCAGACGGGGGGGCAAATACAGGCCCACCAGATTCAGAACATGGTGACCATACAGGCGCCAGCGAGTGTCCAGGAGCAGCTCCAAAGGATGCAGCAGCAGCAGCAGCAACAACAGCAGCAACAACAACAGCAGCAGCAACAGCAGCAGCAACAGCAGCAACAACAACAACAACAACAGCAACAACAACAGCAACAACAACAACTACAAAAACCAAAGAAGAAGAAACACCACGAGGCTAAAAGGGAACAGAAGGAGCAGAGTCTGCAGGTCGTTAGCCCCGGGGATGGCATCCAAAAACAGGTGTGACTCAAAAAGATCAGATTCATTCCTTCCAGCATCTAGAAACTTGTAATATTAACAGAGAGTATTTTTGTTGTCAGGTGGCGGTGAAGCAGAACGCTGCAGCGGAACAGCTGAAACAGAGGAAGACCCTGGCTGCAGCTGAGCGAGAGGAGAACCAGAGGTTTGGGGCTTAATAATATTTCCTGTGGATGCAGATGCTCCAGACTAACTTTTTACATTGGTTGCACTGGTGTGTCTAACTTTTTCGGTGCACCAGCACATCATTTAGGTGCGCTCAAAAATTTTCACCGCTCTTTTCGATGCTTTAACAATACATTTTAACCGTTTTGACAGTTCCCATAGGCCTACACTAGGAAAATGTAATAGTCAATACCAATACCAGAGAAATTCCATGGTTCTTGATACCAATTCAACACCACGGCTCATGAACTTCCAACATCCACTAAAGGAAAGGAAGTTAAACAGGTCATAATTCTGTCTCTATTATCTATTTTATATTGCTGTGAAAACATCTTTTGTCTCTCCCCACTTGTGAAATGAATCCGGCACCATGTTCAGGCTCCATGATGATGCTGGTCTTGGCTGGGCCGTTCATGGCCGGGAATAGGTGTAACGGGCACCGCAGCATTTTTCTTGATTAAAAAACAATCATTATGGTTGTGATGTCGTTCGAGGAGGAGTACAGGGCACGGTTTCACGCACACACACAGAGACAGACCTAACAAATGAAAACATTTAGTCGCACTCGACAGATTTTTGTCCACATGTGACCAAAATGGTCACACTCTGGAGCCCTGCGGTGACAGTAGTATTTTCATTTTATTCACTGCCTTTCCCCTCCAGTCTTATTGTCCATATATCCTGGTATAATGTGTACCAAATGTCTTTCCCATAACCAAACAACAATGATTCCAGCGCTTTGCTCTCCTCTTGTTTTCAGAATGATTGTGTGCAACCAGGTGATGAAGTTCATCCTCGACAAGATTGAGAAGGACGAGAAGCAGGCGGCCAAGAAGAGAAAGAAGGAGGAGGTGGTGGAGCAGAAACGCTCCAAACAGAACGCCACCAAGCTGACGGCGCTGTTGTACAAGCACAAGGAGCAGCTGAAGGCGGAGATCCTGAAGAAGAGGGCCCTGCTGGACAAAGAGCTGCAGCTGCAAGTACAGGTTAGCACACAGTCTGCCTTCGTCATGATGGTTTTGTATAGAGTATAGTATATACCAAAAAAAATCAATGTTGCATGTCTTGTCTCCTTCTCAGGAGGAGCTGAGGCGGGACATAGCCAGGCTACAGAAAGAAAAGGAGAAAGCCCGAGCTGCTATCGCCCAGGCCGCTGCAGCGACGGTGAAGGCAGCATCTTCCTCTCACTCCTCCCTTCCCTCTCACTCCACACATTCCTCTCACAGCACCCACACGGCGACCTCGCCGTCCTCATCCCATAAACGCAAGAGGGAGGAGGAGAGAGACAAAGATAGACACAAAGACAGGGACAGGCATCACGACAAGGACAAGAAGCGGGACAGGGATAAGGACCGCGACAGGTGCAAAGACAGGGATAAAGACAAAGACAGAGACGGGGATCGAGAGAAGGAGCGAGAGCGAGAGCGGGACAGACATCGGGACAGAGACAAGGACAAAGACAGGGACCCAGAAAAGGACGTAGATCCGAGCTCGTCGAAACACAAGAAGAAGAAGAAGCTCTCTTCTGCCTCGAAGGATCACAAGAAGGACACCAAATTGTACTGTGTCTGCAAAACGGCGTACGACGAGTCAAAGTAAGCTCTCTGGGAAAACCTCAGCTGTTGTTGATTACACTATGAGACAAACATTAACAACCTTTTTCTGTCAGGTTTTACATCGGGTGCGACCTGTGCTCCAACTGGTTCCACGGCGCGTGCGTCGGCATCACGGAGAAAGAGGCCAAGAAGCTGGAGGACTTTGTGTGCAACGACTGTAAACGCGGTCAAGAGGGAGCGAGCAACGAGGAGCTGTACTGCATCTGCCGGACGCCATACGACGAATCACAGTACGGCTCCTCATAAATGACATCATCATCAGCAGCATACATTTATGGAAAATTTTCATTGATACGCTAACCACGATGTGTCCGATTTTCACCCTCAGGTTTTACATAGGGTGCGACCGCTGCCAGAACTGGTATCATGGGCGCTGCGTGGGCATCCTGCAGAGCGAGGCCAATCACATCGACGTGTACGTCTGCCCGCAGTGTCAGTCGACGGAAGACGCCATGACAGTCCTCACGCCGCTCACCGACAAAGACTATGAGGGGTTGAAAAGAATATTACGCTCGTTACAGGTATGGAACCTATGTTTGTGGGGCTTTCTCTACTGATAAAATATTAATAACTAGGGCTGTCAAAGTTAACGCATCAACGTTGTCATTTTTTTAACGCCTTAACGCAACTTGCAATTTCTAAGTTGTAGCGGGTTTTAAAGACCTCTGACCTCAGATATGTGAATGAAAATGGGTTCTCTGGGTACCCACGAGTCTCCCCTTTACAGACATGCCCACTTTATGATAATCACATGCAGTTTGGGGCAAGTCTCAGTCAAGTCAGCACACTGACACACTGACAGCTGTTGTTTCCTGTTGGGCTGCAGTTTACCATGTTATGATTTGAGTATATTTTTTATACTAAATGCAGTACCTGTGAGGGTTTCTGGACAATATCTGTCATTGTTTTGTGTTGTTAATTGATTTCCGATAATAAATATATACATACATTTGCATAAAGCAGCATATTTGTCCACTCCCATGTTGATAAGAGTATTAAATACTTGACAAATCTCCCTTTAAGGTACATTTTGAACAGATAAAAAATAAATGTGATTATTTTTGCGATTAATCGCGATTAAATATTTGAATTGATTGACAGCCCTAATTTATAACATTAAATATTAACTAAAAACTAAATAAAAAGTGATTTACAAGTAGGCTGAAAAAACAAGAAGCAGTTAAAGGGCTAATTTGCCACTTTTTATGTAAATGTCCAGTCAGTGTTGGTGATAAATGTAGTCCTGCTATATTGACTGAAAAAGCTCACAGTAATCATTTCCCGTTATGTCAACAGTCTCACAAAATGGCATGGCCTTTCCTTGAACCAGTGGATCCCCACGACGCACCTGATTATTATCGTGTTATCAAGGAACCAATGGGTAAGAACAAATCATAGCAGACTTGCTTTTCTTCAACCCTGGAAAACATCCCAATGTGTCTGACACACTTTTTCCCCTAAGCTAAGCTGCTCCATGCTGTTTATTTCATGCTATTTTGTAACGTAGGAAATGTTTTGTGCATTCTATTTAAAGGAAAATCACACATCTCTCTCTGTCCCTTGTAGACTTTTCCACAATGGAAACCCGTTTGCAAAAGCGACATTACCACAAGCTCACGGAGTTCGTGGCGGACGTGACCAAAATCTTCGACAACTGTCGCTACTACAACCCCAACGACACGCCGTTCTTTCAGTGTGCCGAGGTGCTCGAAGCCTTTTTTGTACAGAAGCTTAAAGGTTTCAAAGCGAGCAGGTAAGGTCGGGCGCTCCCACTGCTGAACACTCTCCAGGTTCTCCTGTCTCTCTCTCTCCTTTTTCCATGCTCATGTTTGTAAAGCGGTTATGCGTTCATGCCTATCATTCACTTTTGTTTACACCACTGGCATGTGTAGTACTTCGCAGTAGAATGTGCTTTCCTCGTAGACTAGAGTTGGCTTTAAACTGTCACCGCTGCTTGGCCGTACTAAAAACCGACAGAGCTGACAAACGTTAAGACATCACATCTGATGTATTAACAGAACTTAGCGCCGTGTTACATCTGTATCATCTCGCATTTGTGTCTGTTCACCTTTTTGCTGCATGCCTTTTTGATTTATGCCATCCCATTTTTCTTCTTTTCTTCCAGATTGTCAGATTCTTAAGTGGGCCAGTCTAGCTGGAGTCTGGACTGGATGCTGGGCTCTCTAGTAATAATGACATGGAAACTTTTCTATTTCCAGAACAGCAAAAACAAAAATCCATTAATGAAGAAAAGAATCAAACACCAAATGTGCTTTCATGTAAATGCCACCAATTTAACATTTTTGGTAACCATGACGACATTCAGTTTAACCACAATGGCAGCCATGTTGACATGCATATATTATAGGCAACGCTTGATAATAACCATCATTTATAAATGGTAAATTGATAGTTAATTTAACTTAGTTAATAGTTATTTTACTGTTAAAAAACAATAAAATTCTAATGAATAATGTTTACTAATTATTAGTAATGCTATATTTTATGTTATTTTATCAGTGTTTTTTTGCAATATTTATGTAACATTAGTAAACTATTAACAGTTTATTGTTGCACACATTATAACATTTTATATGTTATATTAAGTATTTGTTAATGATTTGTAAACTTTTAAGAAATCGTTTATAAAACATCTATAAATATTACATAGATAGATGGACCAGAAACCAATTATTAACCATTGATAATGTATTTACTATTTATCTAAATAATCTTATAGATGCTTTACAAAGTATTTATTAACCATTTAACAAGATATTATAATCATCTGTTGCAACTTTATGATAGCATCCAACTAATGTTTATAGATAATTTACAAACCAATTATTAACCATTAACAAAGTGTTGCAAATATCTCTCTATATAACGTTTATACATGTTTTACAAACAATCAAAGTTAACAAATATTATAGTATATAAAGTGTTTTATTACACGGCTGTGTTGAATACTTTCACAACAATGACCCGCTAGATGTACATTATCCCTTACATAATGTTTATTAATTATTAGTAATGCTATCATGTATAATGTGTGCAACAATAAACTGTTGGAATAGCATAAATTATAGCATTACTAATAATTAGTAAACAAGATATTACTATATTTGTTAATGATTAAGAATACTTATATACTGAATATATAGTATTTAAAGTGTTATCACTAATAATAAGTAACAAATATTATTTATAATTTTGTTAACAATAAAATAAACATTAACAAAGTTTAAATAACTCAATTTACCATTAATAAATGATGGTTATTATGAAGGGTTACCTGTGTTATCATGTAATTGAGGGACATGCTTTCTTCTCATCATTTCCATAAATCTGGCCTTTTTTTGAACAGTAACTAGAGTGACATTTTAAATGTATTTAGTTTCTGTTTTTACATCTGAGCTGGATTGGATAATGTGTCGACCTCACCGGATATAACAAAAATATATAAAGCTGCATATTTTATTATCTAGAGATATTTATGAGAAGTTTTTTGTATGTTACATCCCTTTTGATTGAGCTGGTTGTTAAGTCGGTTGTCTTGAATGTACATAGTTTTTATCATGTACAGTGGTTGTAAGATATATCTAACTCTGTGTTTTTAAGTAATTATGAAACAAATCATTTTAGATAGTATTATTTTATGAGACTAAAATGTACTACAAAGGGTGAGGTCCTGCTCCTTGCCTCACAAAGTAACCTCAGTTTTTGTAGTTGTGGAAGATTTTCTCCAGTAAATAAAGGCATTCCCAGTAAATTACACCAACATGGCTGCAGCCAGGATCCTCCGCCGACTTCCTTTGCATCCTCTTGTGTCTTGTTTGTCGAGATGTCGCAACAGTAAATAAAAAAAAAAAAATGCGAAAGGGCTCTCAACTCTCCCCCTTCTCTCCGCATTCTGTAGGTCTCATAACAACAAGCTACAGTGTTCGTCAGCCTCTTAGAAAGCATCGCACATTGCTCAAACAAAAATGCACTTGCCAAGAATATGGCTTTTCTGAACTGTAACAGACTCTGCCTCATCCTGCGTTTGGGGATCTGCTCCTCTTGACTGTCGGTGCGAACTGTTCAGGCAGAGCTGCCCGTTTCAGCTCAAAGGGACCTCTTTTTTTTTTTGGACCTGTCTTCATCAGTGGGACTGCACTGAGGAGCGCGAGCGACTGAGGCATTTCAGAAGAAAGTTTACCTCGGAGAAAAGACTCTTAAAGGAGCTCTCATATTTCCATGTTTATTTTTTTGATCTCAAGTCTTTTAATTTTCTTTTCTTTTCTTGTTAAAACAACCGTCAGGCCAGCCCTGTGGTCACCATGTCCAATGAGAAATAGAAATACTGACATACAATGGCAGAGTTTTACAGAGCATCACGTATCAAAAGAGTTTTGTGTCTAAATTTGGCTATCACAATGGAACATTTTTCTCTCTCATTTCCACTCATTGTTTAGTCTGAAATGGCATGAACGAGAGTTGTACTAAATATCTGGACATCAGTAGTCTGCTTGGTTAAACTTCTATAACCTACTGAACGTACAGTAATAAGCTATTGTATATGGATCGCTCTGCAGTAGTGACTGACTGACCGAGAAGGATGAAACAATACATTTGAAGGTTCCTGCCCTGTTTGTAAAAAAAAAAAAAACTGTCAGATTTTGACTTGATTTCTTTTTCTTTTTTTGTATTACATCTGAAGAAATATTGATGTATATGGAACTTAATAAAAACGAAAAGACTGATTTCTTTCTTGTGTGTTTGTGGCCGGCAGTGAGGGCGAGTTCGAGCCCTTTTGGTAGGTGAAATTTGGATTTGGATAATCACAGCCTCATGAAACTTAACAATCACAAACTAGAGACCTAGAGCATTCAGAGGATGGATGGCTTCCTTAGCTATATTGACAATAAGGGGGTTTCTGAGCAGTTTCCAGAACAGAAGTGCTTGCCATCCAAATGCAATTCTTGCAGAAATCTCCAAATGTCAGAAGTTTTTTAAACCAAATCACATCATGGCTTTTCTATGGTGTTCCTCAAGGTCTTGCTGTCTAAATGTGGTATTTTGGATTGATTTATACGTGTAAGAAGTTACAAACAGTCACTTTAAAATATATATATATATATATATATATATATATATATATATACACAAAATAAATGCAAAACTAAATAGATAGATAATGCAAAAACAAATTAATAGATGCAAAAATAAATAGATTTTAGAAAATAGTACAAATAAATGCATTAATAAATAAAAGGGTTTATTAAACAGATAAGATAAGATATTCCTTTATTAGATTTAAAATTGCAGTGTACAGCAGCAAAGGGGGTAGTGCAAAAAACAAGATGCATTAGCTAACAGTAAAAAAAAGAGCTAAACAAAGTGTAACAAAATATGTACCATTTAAATAGAAGGATGTATAAAAATAGCAGTATATACAGTATTGACAATAAACAGACTATTAACAAAATTGCACAAGTGGAAAATGATATTGCACAGTGAGAATGAAATGAAATTCCACCTTCCACCCTTTTTTTTGGACCTGTAGAAGAGTAAATAGATAAGAGAATTAATACAAAGATTAATTTTTCTTTTTATCTTTTTTATTTTGGCAAGTGTTCTGTCCTCAATAATCTCCACATGAAGCAAATAAAGAATAATAGTGCACTCAGAAAGATACAGTTATTTGCTGAACAACTAAATATTGACAAAGAAAAACGTGTAATATTCTATTGGCCATGAAAGACACATGTCTTCACATTTTTTTACATGGATTTGAACGTGAAACGTAGTGTTATCAACGTCCAATGAGATATCGTGATGGTACTTACGTGATGACGCACTACCATCGCGATGCTACTGCGTGATGACGTCATTTCCTCTGTTGCTGCGTGATTTTTTTGAACCGTCCAATGAGCGCAGGCGGCTGGATGCTCTGGCTCGAACGGACCAATCAGGAGGCGATGTGGCAGTAGTTTAAAGGTCTGTGCGGCTCTTTCTGCGTACCACAACCTTCACCAGAGGACCAGGTAAGAGCGTGTCTACTGCTTGTGTTGTTTGATTTAAAGGAATTTAACTTATCTATATGAAAAATACAGTTTTCCATGTGTTTCTGTGAGGTTTTTTTACTATGTTTCCATCGTTATCGAGCTGTCAGTAGACGTTTTTTAATGTCAAACCGACGAAGCTTGACGTGTCTGTCATCACGAGGCAGCTCAAAGTTAAGCTAACTTTGTCTTTTTAACTTTGTGTGCAGAAATAATACAACAAAAACCTCACTTGTCACTTGGAAACATGGCTGAGAACGTCGAGCGTCTGAACAAGTTCAAGAACAAAGGCAGAGATGCCAATGTGAGTACTGGGAACAAGTTAAAGTTAAAGTTTAGCATTATATATATGTATATCAGCACCTGTTAAGTTATAACATGTCTAACATGTCTAACTTCATGTTTCAGGAGCTTCGTCGCAGGAGGGTGGAGGTGAACGTGGAGCTCCGCAAGGCCAAGAAAGATGACCAGATGTTCAAGAGGAGAAATGTGGGTGCGTTTCCTGACGAGGCCACTTCTCCTCTGCAGGAGAGGACCCAGAACGGACAGGTAGGCCTTTTAAAATTTAAATGAAAGGAAATGGGTTTTAATCTATTCAATCTGGTGTTTGCACCAATTAAATGCTATTCAGGGGATAACACCACTATTTTGTTAATAGTCTGTTTATTGTCAATACTGTATATACTGCTCCTATTTTTATACTTCCTTCTATTTAAATGGTTCATATTTTGTTACACTTTGTTTAGCTCTTTTTTTGCTGTGTTAGCTGATGCATCTTGTTTTTTGCACTATCCCCTTTGCTGCTGTACACTGCAAATGTCCCCACTGCGGGACTAATAAAGGAATATCTTATCTTATCTTATAATCTTCTAAAATATTGTAGCCACAAATGTAATACTGTATGGGATTTGTAAAAAAAAAAAAAAAAGGAGTTTATTGAAATATATATTTTGTCTCTGCATTTATGCAGTAAAAAAATGAAGTTGGACACAATAGGAGGAACCAGTGCAACAACACCACAAACCCCACCCTCAAAATACTTCAGTTAACTCCTTTCTGACAGTCCCAATATGGGCGGTAGTAGCTCAGCCCATGGTGGGCTTGGCTTGGGAACCGGTTAAAGTCCCCACACTGACCAAGTCCCTGCTCCCCAGGATGCTGTACAGTAGCTGCCCACTGTTCCTAATGGATAGATAGTAACTTTATTGATCCCGAGGGAAATTCAAGTTTCCAGCATCACAGTTCCATAGAGCAAAACATGTTAGTAAAAAGGCAGTAAAAAAGTTAGTAGTGCAAAGTACAAAAGAATATACCAGATATAAAAATACAAGGAGATGAAGAAAACTGAATATAGTGCAGGGTAACAGCTGTGACACACAACTATTAAAAAAAGTGAATATAGTGCAGAAGAGACTTGTTAAAAATGAGTATAGTGCAGGGTAACTCCAGTAGCTTAGTCTATGAAAGTGCACTGTGTACATTCTGTCCTGCAGACCGTCGTTGGGGGGGGGGGGGGGGGGGGGGGGGGGGGGGGGGGGGGGGGGGG